>JAJPUD010007414.1:21886-67199 GCA_023553655.1 Myrmecobius fasciatus | reverse complement strand
TGTATTAGGCAGGAAGAGCTGGGTGCTGACATCTCAAAGATTAAAATGAAAGCATCCCTGCCCTCAAGGAGTTTAAATTCTACCAGAGCACCAGCCCTGTAGTCAGGAGGACACGAGTTCAAATCCAGCCTCAGACACTTCACACTTCCTAGCTGTATGACCTTGGGCAAGTCACTTAACCCCACTTGCCTCAGCAAAAAAAATAAATAACTAAATTCTACCAGAGGACACAATAAAATGAATACAAGGTGGTTTTAGTGGAAAAGCTTTCTGTACAAAGTGATCCCTGAGCTGGGATTTAAAGGGAGGGAAGATTCTGTAAAAGCAAAGGTGAAGGGGGCATGCATCCTAGGCATGGAGGAACAGGTTCATGGAACTGAGAGATGCAATATGATGTGAACATTACAGGAAGCAAGCCAGCTGCGTTGGACATTAGCTTGGAGGGAAGCAATGTCATAATCAGTCTGGAAAAGGAGAATGCAGCCAGATTGGGAAAGGCTTCAAATATAAACTTTATCCTATAAATTGGCAATAGGGAGCCATGGGGATTTATTGAGCACGAGAGAAACACGGTCAAAACAATGTTTTAGGAATAGCAATTTGACAGACGTTTGTAGGAAAACTACATGCAGATGAAAATCCCTCCACTGTTTTGTAGGTAATCTTGATGAGCTTCTGTGGCCAAAAAAGGAAGGAAAAAAAAGGGGGGAGGGTTATTTATTTTATTTCTTTTTTTTTTTTCCTAAAAGTCAGTCTCGGAGTAATGAACCTATTTGTTCAGAACTAGGATGGGTCTCAGCATAATCACACTCAAAGCCTCTCCAGTTTAGTAGGATAGGACCTTTCAGGCCATGTTAACCCAATCTAATTTATTTATTAATTAATGCAATTATTAAGCAACTACTGTATGTCAGGCATTTATGTTAAACATTGGGTATATAGAGATAAAAAAGAAAACAGTGTCTTCCCTTAAGGGGCAGATACAGTGCAAAGGAAAGACCTCTGGAATTGGAGTCCCTGGTTCCTAGAATTCAAGGCACTAAAACTAGGCAAGTTCTTTCTAGCCCTCACTAGCCTCAGTTGATTTATCTGTCAATTGAACTAATCCTGTTAACTTGAGGCCTGTATACTTTTTTTTGTTTTGTTTTTTGCTTTTTGCTGAGGCAATTGGGGTTAAGTGACTTGCCCAGGGTCACACAGCTAGGGAATGTTAAGTGTCTGAGACCAGATTTGAACTCAGATCTTCCTGACTTCAGGGCTGGTGATCTCTCCACTGTGCCACCTAGCTGCCCCTACTTTTTTTTTTTAATTAAAGTCCAGTCTGTTAGGTTGAAAGTGATTCAGAATATTAAATTCCATTCAGCAAGCATTTATTAAGTAGCTACTGTATACACTGAAGGGCAGCTAGGGGATACAGTATATCCACTGTAATCCTGTGTATTTTATTTTGTGCATTTACAGACATGATTCTGAGAAGGGGTCCGTAGTCTTCAGCAGACTGTTGCCCAAGGGGTCCAGGACACACAAGGAGGTTAAGAACCCTTTATCGAGTGCCTTGAAGCTAGAACCTCCTGGGAGGTTCTCTAGGTACCTAGAATAATTTCTGGTTCACGCAGAGAGACACAAAGACTTAAATGGGGAAGTTTAATCACAGTGATCCCTAAAAAAAGTGATAGGACACAGTGGGGTTAAAGTCAGGAGAGTATTCTCAGAAGTGACCAGGATAGGAAAGATCATGATAAGGTAGAAACTGTACTGGATGTGGAGTCAGAAGAACTGCTCTGTCACTAGCTGTGTGACCCTGGGAAAGAAATTAATCTCCTGGGCCTCAGTTTCCCCTTTTGTCAAACTAGGAATTAGGTTAGATGGTCTCTGAGGTCTATGATTTCATGTGTGACCTTGGCAAAAATTCATTGACTTCTCTGTGCCTCAGTTTCCTCCTGTGTTAAAAATAAAGAGGTTTGACTAGTTAGCCTCTAAAGCCCTTGTGGCTTCAGAACTATGACCCTAAGTCCATCTAAATGGCCTAGAAGGTACTGTCCAGCTCTAGGGTCATGGAAACCAGACTCAGGCTGGTAATTCTGGTGAGAACTCCCAGAATCAGGCCTTGCATCCAAAAAGCTCAGAGGCATGTCCCCTCTCATGGAGGCAGGGAAGGAAGGGTTAAAAGAATGGGAGAATGGCTCAGTTCCCACGTCCTTGCACTGCCCCAAAGCATCATAGAGACAGTTTTACAGCTTACTAGGCAGCTAGTAAGTAGCAGAGCCAAGATATAATAATAATAATAATGAGGATGAGAATGATAATAATAGCAGCCAGCATTTATAGAGTATTATATCAAGTACTATTTATATATCTTTAAAGGATTAAAAAGTACTTATATATACACATACACATGTATGTTTATTAAATATATATTATGTATGTGTGCTCTCATTATGGCTCCCGTCCAACTCTCCATGACCCCATCTGAGGTTTTCCTGACAGAAATACTGGAGTGGTTTGCCATTTCTTTCTTCATTTTACAGATGGGGAAACTGAGGCAAACAGGGTAAAGTGACTTGCCCAAGGTCATATAGCCAGTCCAAGTCTGAGGCCAGATTTGAACTCAGAAAGATCAGTCTTCCCGATTTCAGGCCTAATGCTCTATTCAGTGTACCACCCAGCAGCCCTTCAGTGCATAAGCTTAATAAATGCTTCTTGAACTGAAATGAAGATTCTGCTTCAGGATCGACCTACCAGGCTGTTTTCATCTCCATCCTCCCAGTGCCCCCATTTTGATTGAGGCAGTTGAGCATGTAAGTGTCAGTGAAGGTGGGGGAGAGGCAAGCAGGAGAGAGAATGCAGAACTCAATAATTTTTAAATGAATGTTAAAGAAAGAATAATTTTATTTATTATTATTATTTTGCTGAGGCACCTGGGGTTAAGTGACTTGCCCAGGGTCACACAGCTAGAAAGTGTTAAGTGTCTGAGATCACATTTGAACTCGGGTCCTCCTGACGTCAGGGCTGGTGTACCACCTAGCTGCCCCATTTTTATTATTTTTTTTTTAAAAGAGACAGTTGCTATGGCGATCTTTGACAGTCAGAGGAGCTCTGTATTTAAATCTTAGTTCAAACACTTGGCAGCTGTGAGCCTTCATAGTGAAAACAATTCACCTGTCAGTCAATTTCACCTTTTTTTTTTTAATTTAATGGCACAAAACACAGTCTGAAAACCTCAAAAGAACTTAGAGAAAATTGCATTCAACTCCATTTTACGGATGAGGAAACTGAGGCCCGAGAGAAGTGATCTGCCCAGCCACCTGCCAGTTAGAAAAGCACTCTGTACACACACACGGAGGGAAACAGTTACTCTAACAACCCACGTCTACAGTACTTTGTGGCTTACAGATCAGGAGTATTTCCATCCCATCTTCCAGAGTGGGAATCTGGAGCTGGCAGAGGATAAACAGGTGCTCAGAGTCAAATGACAACTGAACAAGATGTCCTTTTTGGTTCCTAAATTCTGGGAAGGTAAAGGACAGGGGAAGAGAGAGTTTTTTTTTTTTTTTTTTTTTTTTTCTCTCTGACCCTCCCTTTCCCCTCCTCCCAGCTTCCTCTCTATAGTTTTATTTATTATTAAAAGTCGGGTTTGGTTTTAGCTTGACTGTAAAACTCTCATCTCCAGGAGGAAAAATATTCTATTTTAAAACTTTCAGATTAAGGGAAAGGAAACTAATGTTGGAGTCAGATGATAGGGTTTTGCTACTAGCTATCATCCTTACTGTGGAAGTCATTTCCCACTCTAGCCTCAGTTTCCTCATCCGTACAATCCAGGGATTGGACTAACCCCCAGGTTCCTAAACAGTGGTTTAAGACCTCGTAACTAAATGTGGGGGGTCGCGAAATTATTATTATCAATAAACGATTGGTTTATATACCTCTATCTCCAGGGTCGTGTAAAAATTTCTCGGGCGAAAAGGAGTCGCGAATGGGAAAGGTTTAAGCAGCCCAGCTCTGAATGACCTCTAAAGTCCCTTCTGGGTCTGAGCTGAATCTGGGAATTAATTAAAGAAAATTCCCACAAGAAGCGGGTTCAAGTGTGTCCAGAAACCCGAAAGTGAGGGGGTGGGGTGGGGGAGGGGCGCATAGGCTAGGAGCCTGGAAGGGGCGGGGGGAAGGGGGCCAGGGGGGCGTGTCTGGAAATCAACGCTTTGCCCAACTACCGTAACTAGTCGGTGGGCAAGGAAGCATAATGCTCCGCCGCGTTTCTGCCCCGGCGGCCGGTAAAAGCGAGGCAGAGTTCGCCGCGGACGCTCCTAGTTCCAGGACAGCCAGTCTTGGGGCAGCAGAGCCCACCCCCCTGGCTGTCAATATCACTCTCCGGAAACAAAGCAGGATGGGGCGGGGGGGGGGGAGGGAACGGACGGAATTCCTTCTCCCGGCAGGAGGGGGCTAGCAACACTGGAGCCCCAAATCCCACGGGACGGCTGCGGCCGCAGGGCTGGCAGCTCTCGAAAGAAACTACTGGAAGCGCAGCGAGGACAGGAAGCTGGGGAGAGGGCCAGGGGCTGGGGGTCACGCACCCCCCGCCCGGCCCTCCCCAGCTCAGCCTTTCCTGGCCTTGCCCGAGCCGGGGTTTGGGAAGCTCAGCCCTTCCTGCCCAGTCGAGTGCCGAGCTACTTCGGAAAAAGCGTGCCCGCCTGCCCACCCACCGTCTCACCTCCTTCCCTCCCTCCCTCCCTCCCTCCCTCCTTCCCTGGACTCTCGGGTACCTGGAGGGACGCGGCTCGGGGACGACTGCCCGCAGAGGAGGAGGAGGAGGAAGGGGAGAGGTATGAGTGCCCTGCCTCCGGTCATTTTGATCTCTTCGGCGCCGGAGGTCTAGGGCTGCTGAGGCGCAGTGGGCAACACACAGAGAGGCAGGCGGGCACACCGCAGGCTGGCTCGGAAACGGCCGGTCCCGGGAAGCCAGCGCTCCGGACGCTCTTGGCACGGAGTCGCACCCGCGCTTGGGGGCTCTGCCAAGATACTGGGGCTGGGGGCGGAGCTGTCGGACTTCCCAGGGGCCGGGAGGCTCGGGGATGGTCCCGGCCCAGCCCGAAGAGGCTAGCACCCTGGGCCTCTCCACCCGCTCACTCACTCACTCACTGGCACACAAACAGCGCAGCACAGCCGCAGGCTGGCCGCTCAGTGTGTCCATCGGTCGGTCAATCAGTCCGCCTGGCCTACCCGCCTCCCTCCAAGGAGATGCTCCGGGCCCTACTTATCCCAACTTCCTCTTCTAGCTCTGGGAGTGGGGCCGGCCCGGGAGGCGGGCACCGAGCCGGACAAGCCTCTCCCCGGGCCAGTTAGGCCCTGGGAGAGGAGGGGCCGAGCTGTCGGACCCGCCTCCGTTCCCCCCTCTCCTCCCTCCTCCCTCCTCCCTCCTCTCTCCTCCCGGTTTTTCTCCAGGCTTCCAGCCCTGCCCTGGATCCGCCCTGAGCAAGCTGATCTCTGATCCCATGAGGGAAGCTGGCATCCAGGGCGCACCCCGTTTCAGGGAGAGAGAGTAAAGGTCCTGCCAGCTTGCCAGTCTGCCCACTCGGAGCTGACTTTCCGAGCTCCTGTTTCTTCTGGGAGCCCGAGTCTGAAGTGCAATTAGTGTGTCAATAAGAATCTATAAAGTGCCTACTGTGTGCCAAGCCCGAGTCCTAAGCGCTGAATACATCAAGACTGTCAAAAACTCGGTCCCTCTCCTTAGCGAACCTCCCATTCTACCTGAGGTGACCAATATGCAAACAAAATATAAAACAAATTATAAAGTGTGAAATGGAAGGGGACTTCAGAGGCAGGGCAGAAACGTCTGGGTGACAGGAAAGGCCCCCTGTAGCAGCTGGGACGAGCTGAGTTGTGAAGGAAATCAGAGAAAATAAAAGACAAGAGAGAAAGCATTGTGGGCATCCAGGACTGAAGTCTCTGGAAAGGGAGCTGGATCTGGAGGGGCCCTTGGGGCTGATGGGTATCTAGACTCCCAGGAGGGACCTTAGAGCCTCTACCAAACTCAGTCCCTTTTGTCTGAGGAACAGGAGCCTAATGAGTGTGACCCGAGCAAGTCAAACAAATGGGGATGATAATGGTACCTTATCTCATCCGCTTCTTGTGAAAATAAAATAAAATAATGCATATTTTAAATGCCCTCTTAAAGCTGAATAAAAAAAAGCTATTGTTATTGTTGAAAAGAAAACAGTCAAAAACAAAAACTTCCTACTTGCCAACTACGGGCCAGGATTTTTGTTATTTGAATATAACAAATAATAGCATCCCTAAATTCTACGATTCCCTTAAGATCAGATCTTGGGACAGCTAGATGTCACAGTGGATAGAGCACCAAATGTGGAATTAGGAGGATCCGAATTCAAATATGGCCTCAGACACTTAATACTTCCGAGTTGTGTGATCCTGAGCAACTTAATCCCAATTAAATCGGGAAAAAAACAAACAAAAAAAAAGGCACACCTAAAGTTAGGAAGACCCAAATTCAAATTTAGTATCAGACACTTACTGGCTCTTTGATCCTGTCTCTTTCCTCAAGTGTAAAATGAACATAATGATAACACTTGACTTCGAAGAATAGTTGTTAAAATCAAGTGAGATAATTTTTGTAAAGTGCTTTGCAAATCTTAAAAAGCATTATTGTTATTATTAATGAGTGAATGAAAAGACAGTTTTTAAATGGCCTACTATGTGCTATGCTGCTGAGCACTTACTGATCTATATTAACATTTTAAATCCTTCCTGGAAACTCAGGACACTGATGAAATCAGGTCCCATCACAAAAAAAAAAAAAAAAAGGAGCAGCAGCAGCAGCAGGAGGAGGAGGAGTAGTAATGGTAGTAATAGTAGTGGATGTGGTAGTAGTAATAGTAATAATAATGATAGTAATGGTAGAGATAGTGTAGTAGAAGTAATATAGTAACAGCAGCAAGAATGTAGTAGTAGTAATGGTAGTAATAGTAGTAGTAGTGGTGGTAGTAGTAATGGTAGTAGTAGTAATAGTAGTAGTAGTAGTAGTAGTAATAGTAATGGTAGCAATAGTAGTGGATGTGGTAGTAGTAATAGTAGTAATAATAGTAGTAGTAATATAGTAGCAGCAGCAATAGTGTTGTAGTAATGGTAGTGGATATGGTAATAGTAATAATGATAGCAATGATAGTAATAGTGTAGTAGAAGTAATATAGTAACAACAGCAAGACTGTAGTAATAATAATAGTAGTAGTAATGCTAGTAATGATAGTTATAGTGTAGTAGTAATAGCAGTATAGAGTAACAGCAGCAAGAATGTAGTATTAGTAATGGTAGTGGATGTGGTAGTAGCAATAGTAATAATAATGATAGCAATGGTAGAGATAGTGTAGTCGAAGTAATATAGTAACAGCATCAAGAATGTAGTAGTAATGGTAGTAGTAGTAGTAATAATAATAATAATAATAATAATAATGGTAGTGGATGTGATAATAATAGTAATAGTAGTGGTAGTAATAGTAGTAATGCTAGTAATGATAGTGTAGTAGTAGCAGTAACATAGTAGCAGCAGCAAGGGTGTAGTAGTAGTAGTAGTAGTAGTAGTAGTAGTAGTAGTAGTAGTAGCAACAGCAATGGTAATGGATGTGGTAATAGTAGTAATGGTAGTTAAAGTAATAGTTGTAATATAATAGCAACAATAATAATATAGTGGTAGTGGTAGTAGTAGTAATATAGAAACAACAGCAATTGAGTAGTAGTAGTGGTAATATTATAATATTAGTGGATGTGATAGTAATCGTTATGGTAGCAGTTGTAGTAGTAGTAGTGGTAGTAACAGTAGTGGATGTGGTAGTAGTAATGGTAGTAGCAGTAGTAGCAGTAGTAGCAATAGTAGTAGTAGTAATAGTAGTAGTAATCAGAGTTTGATACCCAGATTTCCCAACTTCTAGTTCAGAATTCTTTCTTCTAAGATCATCACCATCCATCCGGAGTCTACTTTTTTAATAATTAAAGCACCTGCTGGTCACCATGGCTTAGTGTAGGACTTCTTAAACTCCTTTCACTCATGACCCCTTTTCCCCAAAGGAATTTTTATGTTACCCCAAGTATAGAGATCTATAAATAGGTATACAAATCAAACATTTACTGATAATAAATCATAATTTCACAACACTTCACATATACACATTCAGTTATAAGGGGTTACAAATCAGTTTAAAAAGCTGGAGCTTAGTGAATAGCTCAGCCTTAGAATTAAGAAGTTGTGGATTCAGATTTAACCTCTGATACCTACTGATTGTGTGAAATTTGGTAAAATAAATTTCTACATCACTGAAAGCATAGTTTCAAAAAAAAAACCCAAGCAAAGAAAATATTTATGGAAAGAAAGTGAAGAAGAAAAGTGACTATATTTGTCTTCAAAATATCTGTTTAAAGTCAGGCTCTGCCACTTAAAACTTCTGGATAGTGGTACAGTGGATAGAGCACTGGGCCTAGAATCAGAAAGACTTGACTTCATATTCAACCTCAGACACTTATTAGTTGTGTGAACCTGCACAGGTCACCCTCTATTTGCCTCATTTTCTGATCTGTAAAGTGGGGATAATACTAGCCCTTACTTCCCAAGGTTGCTTTGAGGACCCAATGAGGTAATATTTGCAAAGTGTTGCTGTTTATTTTTTTAACGGTTCAAATATAATTTTTCCTTTTTTAATTAAAGTTTTTTTTTTAATTTTCAAAACACATGCATATTGTGTTTTCTTTCTCTGATTTTCTTTTTTTTTCTTGTAGATAGGATTTTTCTTGCACAACTTGTCAAGTATTTCAACATGATTAACATGTAGTGGACTTCCTGCCATCTAGGGGAAGGGGAGGGGACTGGGGGTAAAATTTGTAATGGAACACGTAAAGATCAATGCTGGGGAACTACCCATACATATGTTATACAAATAAAAAGCTTTAATAAAAAAAAGTTAAAAAAAAAGAAAAAGTTAAAAAAAATATGCATAGATAATTTTCAACATTCACTCTTGCAAAATCCTGTGTTCCAAAATTTTTCCCTCCTTTCTCTCCACTCCCTCCCCTAGACAGCAAGTAATCCAATATATGTTAAACATGTACAATTCTTCTATAACTATTTCCACGATTATCATGCTGTTCAGATCAGGAAAAGAATGAGAAAGAAAACAAAAAACAAGCAAACAGTAATAAAAAGAGTGAAAATGCTGTTGTGGACCACACTCCACAGTCTCTCTCTGGGTGCAGATGGGTTCTCTCCATCCCAAGATCAGTGGAACCGGTCTGAATCACGTCCATCAGAACTGATTATTGTGTAATCTTGTTGCCGTGTATAATGATCTCCTGGTTCACTTCATTTAGCATCAGTTCATGTGAGTCTCTCCAGATCAGAGTAGCTAATTAAATAATTTTTTTTTCTATCTCTGATCCTTGGTTTCCCCAACTCTAAAATAAGGGAATTGGATTTCAGGAATTCTTAACTTGATATTGATGAATTTATTTGTTTCAATAACTATATTTAAATACAATTGTATGAATTGTTTCCTTTGTCATGCCATGTGTTTTGTTTTATGCATTTGAAATATTCTTCTAAGCAGGAGTCCCTAGAAGTCACCTGTCTACCACAAGGGGCCAAGGAGCACCCAAGTTAGGAAATCTTGGGCTCAGTGATCTCTGTGGACCTTCAGTCTATCAAAACATCTTAATAAAATCTCGAATCAGCCTGAATTCTAGCCAAGGTACCCTTTCTAGTGCTCTTCCTCTAATAAAAATTCTCCAGGAACTTCAAATCCTCTGACAAAACTTTATAAAGTACTTAGTAAATGTCAGGCACTATGCTAAGCACATAGGTGGGGATCCCTGCCCTCAAGGACCAACTTTCCAAGAAAAGCCAACAAACATTGATTACATCTTTTCTTCCTTCCTTCCTTCCTTCCTTCCTTCCTTCCTTCCTTCCTTCCTTCCTTCCTTCCTTCCTTCCTTCCTTCCTTCCTTCCTTCCTCTCTTCCTTCCTTCCTTCCTTCCTTCCTTCCTTCCTTCCTTCCTTCCTTCCTTCCTTTTCTTCCTTTCCTTCCTTCCTTTCCTTCCTTCCTTTCCTTTCCTTCCTTTCCTTCCTTCCTTCCTTTCTTTCCTTCCTTCCTTCCTTCCTTCCTTCCTTCCTTCCTTCCTTCCTTCCTTCCTTCCTTCCTTCCTTCCTTCCATGTTTCCTCTCTCTTTTCCTTTCTTCTTTGTTTCCTTCCTTCTTTTTCTTTCCCTTCCTCTCTTCCTTCCCTTGATTTCTTTTTTCCTTCTCTTCCTCCTTCCCCCCTCTGTCTCCTTCCTTCCCTCTCTCCTTTTTTCTTTCTTTCCTTCCTCTCTCATTCTTCTCTCCATCTTCTCTGCCTCTCTTTCCCTTCTTCCTTCTTTTCTTTTTTCTTTCTCCTCCCTTCCTTCCTTCCCTCCTTCCTTTTTTCCTTCGCTCCCTCTCTCCTTCCTGTAGGTGGATTGAATTCACCTCTTTTTTGCCTACTGAATCCCTTGTTCAGTTATATCTGACTGTTCATGATCCTGTGGAACACACTGTGGGATTTTCTTGACAAGAATACTGGAGTGGTTTGCCATTTCTTCCTCCAGTGGATTAAGGCAGAGGTGAAATAATTTGCTCAGGATCACACAGCTAGTGAGTATCTGAAGCCAGATTTAAACTAAATCTTCTTGACTCCAGGCTTGGCACTCTATCCACTGCTCAGTCAAAGCCCTACCCAAGTTTATAGCCAGATCAAACACCATTCCTTCCTCAAGATTGATAAGACCTTTCCTCTTAGCCTTCACTTAAGACACTATTCCACATTTCTTTAATGCACTTATCTCTTTATATAAGGGGTTAAGATCTTTGCATTTGTATTTTATGCTCTTCTTAGAGCAGAGGATCCATCAAGGAAAGTATAGTATTGTCTTAATGGTTTACCTTCAAGGAAAGGTAAATGACCATGTAACAGTACAAACCTCCCCAATATTCTCTCCCCAGCAACAAATTTCTCCAGACAGATCTAGAAAATGCACCAGAACAAATCCTGGTTGGGGAATCCAAGAAATTCAAATCAAGTCTCTCTGATAAAAGCCTTATTTCTCAAATATATAAAGAACTGAGTCAAATTCACACAAAAATCCCCAAATCATTCTCCAATTGATAAGTGGTTAAAGGAAGTGAAAAGGCAGTTTTGAGAAGAAATCAAGATTATCACTAGTCACATAAAAATGCTTTAAATCACTATGATTAAAAAAATGCAAATAAAAAACTTTGACTTACCACCTAACAGATTGACTAATATGACAGAAAAAGGAAATTGATAAATACTGGAGGAGTTGTGAAAACATTGGGACACTAATATACTATTGGTGGAGTTGTGAACTGATCAACCACTTGAAAATAATTAGGAATTCTGCCCAAGGGGCTATAAAACTCGTACATACCCTTTGATCCAGCAATACTAGGTCTGCCAAAGAGATTTTTTTAAAAAGGGAAAGGGACTTATTTGCACAAAATATTAATAACAGGTCTTTTTTGTGGTGGCAAAAAATTGGATATCAAGGGGATGTCCATCAATTGGGGAATGGCTGGACAAATTATGATATAAAAATTGTGATAGAATATTACTGTGCTATAAGAAATGAAGGGCATCTAGGCTGTGCAGTGATTAGAGCACTGGACTTGGAATCTTCCTGAGTTCAAATCTGATCTCAGATATTTACTAGCTGTGTGATCCTGGACAAGTTACTTCACCCTGTTTGACTAGTTTCTCATCTGCAAAATGAGCTGGAGGAGCAAATGGCAAACTGCTCCAATATCTTTGTCAAGAAAACTCCAAATGGGGTCATGAAGAATCAGCCATGACTGAAATAACTGAACAAGAACAACAAATAAGAAATGACAAGCAAGAAGCTTTCAGAAAAATCTGGGAAGTCTGAAATGAACTTATGCAAAGGGAAATGGACAAAACCAAGAGAACAGGATACACCGAAACACCATATTGTAATGTTGATCAACTGTGAAAGACTTAGTGATTCTGATCAAGACAATGATCCATGACAGTTCCTAAGGACACATGATGAAAAATTCATTTCCAGAAAGAAAAATGAACTTTATCAGTGCAGATTGAAGAACACTTTTTTTTTTAACTTTATTGTGTGTGTGTGTGTGTGCATCATGGTAATAGGGAAATATTTTTTGCATGACTGCAAATATCACTATCATATTGCTTTCTCGTGGGAGGAGTGAGAAGAAAGAAAAGAATTTGGAACTCAAAAAATTTTAAATTAATGTTACAATTTTTTTACATGTAATTGGGAAATATTTAACAAAATAGGTCACAATGAATCATTTCCCAGCCCAAGTTGGCACAGGGAGACAGAGAAATCTGCCCAGGAGAGCACTGCAGAACATTCTTGCACCCAAGCACTGTGTCCAAAGCTAAGATGAGATCCCAGGTTCATACAAGAATGGGACCTGGCCTGGGATGTGGAAGCAAGTGCCAATAAGGAAGCTTTGCTGCTTATTATCCCACTTCTGGGTCACAGATCCTGGGCAGAATGGGGATCCTCAGGTAGGAATGGTGTGGCTCAGATCCCAGGAGTAGAATAGAATCACAGTTCCAGCTTCTAGTTTAATTGGAAGCCTGTCTACAGGAAGAACCAGGGCACAAATTCTAGCCCAAAGAAAGTCACAATTCTGTGACTCCAAATCAAGAGAACTTTCCTATTGGTTGATGATTCATCAGCAATCTATTGTTGCCCAGAGCCAAAACCAGGAACTTGAAGAGCTCTGATGAGAAGGGAAAGCAAGCTGAGTGTGCCCTGCCCCAATCCACTTTGGAAACCACTGAAACTGCTCCTGAGAGCCAAGAATACCTTCAGCATCCCCAAGAAAGCATCACAGGACCAGCCCAGACTTCCCCTCCAGATGTGCACAGAGCTCAGATCTAACATCAGATAGGATGAAAAAATGAGCAAACAAAGCAAAGAAGTCCAATTTAAAAAGGGATTGTTGTGACAGAAAGACTCAAGATACAAAGAGGATAACTCCAAAACATCTATAAGCAAAACCTCAGGGAAAAAAATACAGTATGGACACAGTTGGAATCCTTGGAAGAGATAAAGTGAGTCTTTAAAAAAGGGAGAGAAAGAGTTTTAAATGTTTTTGTAAATGGAATAAGAGCACTAAAGAGGAAAAATGGAAAAGAAACAAGAGTTATGGGAGAAAGAGTTCAAACATGAATTTGCAATTTGACCCAAGAGGTATAAAACCTTGCCCAAGCAACAAATTCCCTGAAAATTAGAATGGCCCCAAATAAAAACCAAGGACTTCATGAAATGAGAAGAGATTTTTTTTTAAGTACAAAGACTGAAGAAATAGAAGAAAATGTATAATTTAATCTCATGAAAAAAACTGGCCTAGAAAATAGATTGAAGAGGGAAAAAAATAAGAATTCTCAGGCTTTCTGAAAGCCACAAAACAAAGAAGCAAAAAAAAAAATAGAGTCCAGACATCTTATTTCAAGAAATCTTTTTTTCCTCTTTTCCCCCACTTAATAATATTTTATTTTTTCCAATTACCTATAAAGATAGTTTTCAACATTCACTTTTTTTTAATTAAAACTTTTTATTTGCAAAACATATGTATGGGTATTCTTCAACATTAACCCTCACATAGCTTTCTGTTACAAATTTTCCCCCCAACTCCCCACCCCTCCCCTAGATGGCAGGATATCCACTACATGTTAATTATGTTAAAATACTTGACAAATTGAATATATGTATACATATTTCCACACTTATCATTGTTGTGCAAGAAAAATCATATTTACAAGAAAAAAAATCAGAGAAAGGTATTTCAAGAAATCTTAAAAGAAAATTGTCCATATATTTTAGAATCAGAGAGCAAAGTAGAAATAGACTCTATCAGTTACATCCTGAAAGAAATTCCCAAATGAAAATTCCTAGGAACATTTTAGCCCAAATTCAGAGATTCTAGGTCAAAGAAAAAACACTGCAAAGAGCCACAAAAAAGGAAAAAGTATTCAAGAACTGAGGAGCCACAGTAGAAATTACATACAATTAAATAGCCATCACTATAAAGGAACAGAAATCTTGAAATGTGATATGCCAGAAAGCAAAGGATCCAGACTTACAGTGAACTGAATATAATCCAACTAGGGAAAAAAAGACCCTTAATAAAACAGTGAACTTCTATGTATTCCTAATGAAAAATAAAACAGAGCTGCAGAGAAATGAGAAGTTCAAATACAAGAGTTAAAAGAAACATAAAAATGTAAAAGTGAAAAAGCAATGATAAAAAACTAAACAAAGATGAACTGCTTACATTCATTTTAATGTGGGGAAATAACTCATTTATCTCCTTTCAACCTTTCATCAGTTTTTTAAAAAATTTTAAACAATATCTACAATGATTCAAAACAGGCAAATAATATGTATAAATGTCCACTAATGCATATTGATTTATTACATAAAATCCAGGCTAGTAGTGTCCATGTTGGCTCAACAATGACGTGTCACCATTCTGGTGTTAGTGGCTTATGTATTCCACATCCTGGTTAAAATTTCTTGGTGAGTTTGCTGAACTATAGTAAGTTGACTTTCAATGTTGTTTGGTCCAGCATTTATGTTGGTTCAATAGTTTTCTTACTTTCAACTTAATTAATCTCAATTTCTAATTTGGTATTTAATTGGAGATTTTTAATTTGTTCTTTTTCTAAAAGCTTTTTTAGTTGCATGCCCAGTTCATTGATCTCCTTTTTCTCTATTTTATTTATGTAAACATTTAGAGATAAAAAATGTCCTTTAAGAAATGCTTTGGCTACATCCCATAAGTTTTTATGTGCTATCTATCATTGTTGTCCTTCTCTTTGATGAAATTATTGATTGCTTCTATGCTTTGTTGTTTGACCCACTCAGTCTTTAGGATTAGATTGTTTAGTTTCCAATTAATTTTTAGTCTATCTTTCCACAATTCTTTATTACACACAATTATATTGCATCATGATCTGAAAATGACAGCATTTATGTTGTGGGGTGCCCCAAGAACATGGTATCCCTCTTGACTTAGGTATATCATACAAAAATGCTGCTGATTTATTGTGGATTTATTTTGTATCCTGCAACTCTGCTAAAGTTGTGAATTGTTTCTAGCAGTTTTTTAGTTGATTCTCTAGGGTTCTCGAAGTATACCATCATGTCATCTGCAAAAATGACTTAGGTATAATATCAGACAGAAAGACTGGGGATGGTTCTGTTTTGTCTTCCTGATCTTAAAAGAATGGAAAAGGAGGGGAAGCAAATAGTGGAGAGAGAAAGGGAAAAGAAAGGGAAATTTATCTCATATAATTAGGGAAAATGAAGGAAAGAGAGGAGAGGTAGAAGAGGAATTGAGGTAGCTTGGTGGTACCCTGGATTTGCCTTTAAGAAGAGTCCTCTTTGTGAGTTCAAATCCAGTCTCAGATTTATTGCTGTGTGACCCTCAACAAGTCACTTCACCCTGTTTGCCTCAGTTTCCTCATCTGTAAAATGAGCTCGAGAAGGAAATGGCAAATCACTTCAATATCTTTCCCAAGAAAATCCCAAATGGGATCATGAAGAGTTAGAAATGACTGAACCATTAGAAGGGCCAGAAGTCATAAAAGCCTTTTCTGACTCCTGTTACAATTCACACATTGGCCTTTGCTTAATCTCCCCCTCCAGAGCACCAAAGTGAAGGTCTGGTGGTGGAGCTCAGGGTTTTCATGCATAGAGGTAGTGGGGACAATTGCCTTTAAGGCAATTCAAACCTTAGTTGTTCCTTGCTCCCTGATTAAATCTCAGAGTTTGATTTTTCTTGTGCAACATGATAAATGTGTACAATACATATAGAAGAAGGGGGGAGAAAAAGTTAGGAACAAAAGGTTTTGCAAGGATGAATGTTGAAAACCATCTTTGCATGTATTTTGAAAATAAAAAGCTGTTACTATTTAAAAAAAATCAGTAACTGTGTGGCTTAACCTCTCAGTTTTAGTTCTTCTTTTATGAAAATTGGAGGTTGGGGGCAGCTAGGTGGTGCAGTGGATAGAGAACCAGCCCTGAAGTCAGGAGGACCTGAGTTCAAATCTTATCTCAGACACTTAACACTTCCTAGCTGTGTGACCCTGGGCAAGTCACTTAACCCCAATTGCCTGGAAAAAAAAATGGAGGTTGGACTAGATGGCTAATATTCCCATTGGCTCTAAATCCATGGTGGAGGTTCTGTTGATTCCACCTGTAACAGGAAGATCAGCCCCTGTAATGCTCAACTTGCTGTGTGACTTTCAGAAATAATTTCTCTAGGACTTAGATTCCTCCTCTATAAACTAAGAGCAATGGGCTGCTAGATGGGTGGTAGGGCCAGTTCTGGTTTTAAGTCTCTAGTTCCCTCCTAGAAGGGTCAGCTTCTGTTCTGAAGTCCCTCCCCCCTTGGATATTTTCTTATCCAAGGCCCCCCCCCCCAGCCCTGACATTCCTAGGATTCAAAATAAAAATCCAGAACAAATGAAAGTCATTCTCACTTGGAGTTGGAAGTTGGTAGAATTCCAGAATAAATTCCCCAAAGGCTATGAATGATGGAAATGAGATAGCCTAGAATCCCCTAGAGCAGTAAAGAGGCGGGATAGTGGGGAGGAAGGGAGAATCCTTGGACAATTAATAAACATCAAACATTTATGAAGCATCCACTGTATGCAAAGCACTCTACCGGACTGGGGAAGAGGAGCACAGTTCATTTATTTATCTGTTTATTTAGAATTAAATCATTTTTTCTATAATCTGTCCTCTTTCCATCTTTCCACTTTTAATCTATGATTCTCTATTAATTTTCTGATCTGGCTTCTTGTCCAAAATCTATCACTTATTCATTGTGACTTCAGACAAATGCTTTAAAATCTCCAAATTTCATCTGGAAGAGAATTGGATTAGAATTTAAAGGTTCTTAACAAGGAGATCTAATTAAAAAAAATAATAATTTCCTAACTGTATTTCAATATAACTGGTTTTCTTTTCAATCTTTTGTATTTTATTTCGTATATAAAAAAACATTCAGAGAAGGAGTTAATGAGTTTCATCAGGCTGTCCAAAAGGCCCTTGATCCTCCCCTTGGACTCGATGATGAATTGGCCTTCAGCTCTCCATGTGAGGATGTCAATAATAATATCTAACATTTATTAAAATGCTTTTATCTGTATTAACTCATTTGACCCTCACAACACTGTGAAGTGAGTGCTGTTATTCCCATTTTACAGGTGAAGAACCTGAGACTGAGAGGGTGCCTTGGTCAGGGTCACTCAGCTAGTAGGTATCTGAGGCAACATAAGAATTCAGGTTTTCCTCTCCCCACTGCTCCCTCCAGCATCTCTTTTGCACCCTCTGTTTCCATATTTCTGACCCTGGTGCAAAGGAGAGGAGATGCTTAAAGTCTGGAAACACACATTTTCCTCAAGATTCCCTGATCAAGGAACCCTAAGCCCTCACCCCAGCACACATCCCAGCCTTTTTTATCAATGATAATATTAACTTTGACAACGTGCTTGAAGCCATCTTATTTGAGCCTCCTAACAACCAGGTGAGTAGGGATGACAGACTTTTTGTGTTACAGGATGGGATTTCATTGGTGCACAGAATTCTCAGAGTTAATCTCCCGGATTTATTTAATTCTGCATCTACTATTGCCATTCAGACCCTGGGGATGTCTGGGTCACTAAAGTAATATGGTTAATAGGATCCCTTCACTATTCTCAGCTCTCTGTTCTAAGCCCCCTCCCAGCCCTGACATCCCCTATTCTAATATCTTCCCAGCCTTGATACTCTCTGTTTTCTATAATACTCTGTTTGGCTTTAAAAATCCTTTGTTGTCTGGTTCCTTTCTATATTTATTTTTTAAATTAAATTAATTAATTAATTTAATTTGTATTTTCCTACAGTTAAATTCATTTTTTTCTTATTTTTTAAATTTTTTTTTATTAAAAGTTTTTTATCTACAAAACATATGAGTGATTTTTCTACATTGATCTTTGCAAAAAACTTTTTTTCCCAAGCTTTTCCCCTCCTTCCCCCCACCCCCAGATGACAGTAATCTAATACATGCTAAATAGGATAAATTATATGACAAATCCAATATATGTATACATATCTATACAGTTATCTTACTACACAAGAAACATCAGATCTAGAAAGAGAAGAAAAAAAAAAACCTAAGAAGGAAAACAAAATGCATGGAAATATTCACAGAAAGCGATAAAATGCTGTGTTGGGGTTCACACTCAGTTCCCACAGGCCTCTCTCTGGATGTATAGGACTATCTTCATCGCTGAACAATAAGAACTGGTTTGAATCACATCATTGTTGAAGAGAGCCATGTCCATCAAAATTGATCATCATATAGTCTCGTTGCTGTGTATAATGTTCTCCTGGTTCTGCTGATTTCACTCAGCATCAGTTCATGCAAGTCTCTCCAGGCCTCTCCGAAATCGTCCTGCTGGTCGTTTCTTACAGAACAATAATATTCCATAACATTCATATACCATAATTTATTCAGCCATTATCCAATTGATGGGCATCCTTTCAATTTCCAGTTTCTTGCCACTACAAAAAGGGCTGCCACAAACATTTTTTCACACGTGGGTCCCTTTCCCTCCTTTAAAATCTCTTTGGGATATAGGCCCAGTAGAAACACTGCTGGGTCAAAGGGTATGCACAGTTTGATAACTCTTTGAGCATAGTTCCAAATTGCTCTCCAGAATGGTTGGATCCGTTCACAGTTCCACCAACAGTGTATCAGTGTCCCAGTTTTCCCACATCCCCTCTAACAGTTATCATTATCATTTCCTGTCATTTTAGCCAATCTGACAGGTGTGTAGTGGTATCTCAGAGTTGTCTTAATTTGCATTTCTCTGATCAATAGTGATTTGGAGCACCTTTTCATGTGACCAGAAATAGTTTCGATTTTTTCATCTGAAAATTGTCTGTTCATATCTTTTGACCATTTATCAATTGGAGAATGGCTTGAATTCTTATGTATTTGAGTCAATTCTCTATATATTTTAGAAATGAGGCCTTTATCAGAACCTTTGTATGTAAAAATATTTTCCCAGTTTACTGCTACCCTTCTAATCTTGTCTGCATTCATTTTATTTGTACAAAAACTTTTTAACTTGATATAGTCAAACTTATCTATTTTGTGATTAATGATGATCTCTAGTTCTTCTTTAGTCACAAATTCCTTCCCCCTCCACAGTTCTGAGAGGTAAACCATCCTACATTGTTCTAATTTGTTTATAATATCATTCTTTATGCCTAGATCATGAATCCATTTTGACCTTATCTTGGTATATGGTGTTAGGTGTGGGTCAATGCCTAGTTTCTTCCATACTAGTTTCCAATTTTCCCAGCAGTTTTTGTCAAATAGTGAGTTTTTATTCCCAAAACTGGGGTCTTTGGGTTTATCAAACACTAGATTACCATTGTCATTGAGTATTTTGTCCTGTGAACCTAACCTATTCCACTGATCCACTACTCTATTTCTTAGCTAGTACCAAATGGTTTTGGTGACCACTGCTTTATAATATAGTTTTAGATCTGGTACAGCTAGGCCACCTTCATTTGCATTTTCTTTCATTAATTCCCTTCAAATTCTTGACCTTTTGTTTCCAGATGAATTTTGTTGTTATTTTTTCTAGGTTAGTTAAATAATTTCTTGGGAGTTTGGTATAGCACTAAATAAATAGATTAGTTTAGGTGGTATTGCCATCTTTATTATATTCGCTTGACCTATCCAAGAGCACTTGATGTTTTTCCAATTGTTTAGATCTGATTTTATTTGTGTGGAGAGTGTTTTGTAGTTTTGCTCATATAGATCCTGACTTTCCCTTGGCAGATATATTCCCAAATATTTTATACTATCGATAGTTATTTTGAATGGAATTTCTCTTTGTATCTCTTGCTGTTGCATTTTGTTGGTGATGTATAAAAATGCTGATGATTTATGTGGATTTATTCTGTATCGTGCAACTTTGCTAAAGTTGTGCATTAATTCTAATAGTTTTTTAGTTGACTCTCTAGGGTTCTCTAAGTAGACCATCATATCATCTGCAAAGAGTGATAATTTGGTTTCCTCATGACCTACTCTAATTCCTTTAATCTCTTTTTCTTGTCTTATTGCCAAAGCTAGCATTTCTAATACAATATTGAATAGTAATGGTGATAGTGGGCAACCTTGTTTCACCCCTGATCTTATTGGGAATGGTTCCAGTTTATCACCATTACATATGATGCTAGCTGATGGCTTTAAATAGATGCTACTGACTATTTTAAGGAAAAGTCCATTAATTCCGATACTCTCTAATGTTTTTAATAGGAATGGATGTTGGATTTTATCAAATGCTTTTTCTGCATCTATTGAGATTATCATGTTTTTTGTTAATTTGGTTATTGATATACTCAATTATGTTAATAGTTTTCCTAATATTGAACCATCCCTGCATTCCTGGTATAAATCCTACTTGGTCATGGTGTATTATTCTGGGAATGATTTTCTGTAATCTCTTTGCTAATATTTTATTTAAGATTTTTGCATCAATATTCATTAGGGAGATTGGTCTATAATTTTCTTTCTCTGTTTTTGTTTTACCTGGTTTAGGTATCAGTACCATGTCTGTATCATAAAAGGAGTTTGGTAGGAGTCCTTCATTCCCTATTTTTTTGAATAGTTTATATAATATTGGAGTTAATTGTTCTTTAAATGTTTGGTAGAATTCACATGTAAATCCATGTGGTCCTGGGGATTTTTTCTTAGGGAGTTGATTAATGACTTGTTCTATTTCTTTTTCTAAAATGGAACTATTTAAGCTACAGTTACATTCAAAACAATCTTTTTCTTACATTTGTTAAGATTTTTGAGTTCCAGGTTCTCTCACTTATCCTCACTCACGATTAAGAAACCACACGTGAAGTTATACAAAACATTTTCATAGAAGTCAGTTTGTGAAAGAAAACATGGATTTCCCACCCTAAGGAAAATAAAAATCCTCAAGAAAAATTAAGTTAAAAAGAAAGAGAGAACACTTCCATCTGTCTTCTGACAAATCAGTTTCTTCTCTGGGAATGGACAGGCTTTCTCATCATAAATTCTTCAGGGTAGTCCCTTCCTATATCTCCAACCTTCTTTTTGTTGCTGTTAGAAATAAGACTCATGATTCAAATCAGTTCCAATTGTTCAGTGATGAAGAAAGCCATCTACACCCAGAGAGATGACTGTGGGATCTGAGTGGGGACCACAACACAACATTCTCTCTGTTTTTGTTGTGGTTTGCTTGGATTTTAATTTTGCTTCTCTTTTTTTCTTGTGTGGCACAATTATTTTATATATATATGTATATATATATATATACATATGTATATGTATATATATATATATATATATGATTTAGCCTATATTTCTACCATGTTTAACCTATATTGGACTACTTGCCATCTACGGGAAGGCATAGGGGAAGGGAGGGAAAATTGGAACACAAGTTTTTTCAAGGGTTAATGTTGAAGAATTGTCCATGCATATGTTATTTGAAAAATAAAAAGCTTTAATTAAAAAAATTTTTTAAAAAAGAAATTAGACTCACCACCTCCCTCCATCATTACTGTGATGGTCTTCTGGAGGATCTCCTTACCTCAATCTCTCCCCATTCCTGGCCATCCTCCACAATGATCTTAGTAAAGCTCAGCTCTGACTTTGTCACCCTCTCCCCCATCCAACAAACTTCAGGGTCTCCTTGTTACCTCCAAGATCATTATCAATTCCTCTGTTTGGCTATTAAAGAGATCATACCCTTCCTATATTTCCTGTCTTCTCCAGAGTTCTTCCAGACTCCCACTCTCCACTCCAGAGTCACTGGACTCTTGGCTCTTCCACTGCCATCTCCCAGCTCTGGGGATTTTCTCTGGCTCTCCCCCATGTCATGAACACTCTCCCAATCTCTGCCTCCTGGCTTCCTTTGAACCCAACTAAAAATCTCATCTTCTAAGAGAAGTCTTTCCTGAATCTTTCTGAATTTTAGTGAATCTAGAGCTTCTCTCTAAGATTATCTCCAAGTTATCCCGAATATGTCTTTTGCAGATCTTATCCAGTAGATGGTGAGAATTTTGAGGGTGGACTGGGATCTTTTTATTTTCTTTTAATTTTTCTATGTATTCTCAGCAATTAGCACAGGGTCTTGCAGTTAAATGCTCAATAAATACTTTTTGATTTTTCTTTCATTTAACAGATATTTATTTTCTAACTCTCCCACCTTTCCCCCTCCCTCCCACCAAGTGGGAAAAAGAAAAGAAAAGAAAGAGAAAACCCTTGTAACAAACACATAGTCCCACAAAACAATTTCCCCATTGGCTGTGTCTAAAAATATGTCTCATTCTGTATCTTGAGTCTAATATCTTACTTTTGGGACTTGGTTAGCATGGTTCTCCATTGGTCATCTGGACTGATCAGAGTTTTCCAGTCTCTCAGCTCTTACTACTTTTTTATTTTACACATTGAAAAAAACTGAGGTTCAGATAAATTAAGTAATTTGTTTCTGGTGACTGAGATAGTGGTAGGGCTGATATGGGATATGAGCCCATTTCATAGATTACTGGCCTAGAGCTAGAAGAGGCCATCTAGTTTTCATTTTACAGATGAGGAAACTGAGGCCCAGAGAGATAGGTCCAAAGTCATGAAGGTAGGAAATGGTGGAAATAGGTTTTGAACTCAAGCCTCCTAAAGTCTAAATCCAGTACTCCTTCCAATGAACATTTCTTTCTTTCTTTTTAAATGTTGACCAATATATTTATATATTCTTAAAATTTCAATAATATTTTATTTTTCCAATTGCAAAATAGTTTTCAAAATTCATTTTTTGTAAGATTTTGAATTCCAATTTTTTTCTCCTTACCTTCCTTCCCCCCTCTCCAAGATAGCAATCTGACACAGATTATACATATACAATCATTTTCAACATATTTCCATAATTGCCATGTTGTGAAAGAAAAATCAGAACAAAAGGGGAAAAATCACGAGAAAAAAAAAAAAACAAAGAAAAAAGGTAGAAATAGTATACTTCCATCTACAATGTATCATTTCTCTCTAAGTCTTCTTAGCCGGAAGAAAACATTTTAATCTTCACTCTTCTTGACTTCAAAGACTCCTGTCTATTTTCTTTTATCTCCCTAAAGCAAAATGCTGCATTTAAATTTAAAAAATTTACAAATATGAATTTCCTCTCCCTTCCACCAACTCCCCCCAAAGAAAACATTGGTGACAAATCCACCTGTGTGTGTAAACAAATCTCCCCATTAGTTGAATATATGCCTTGCTCTGGTTGTTGAGATTATTGCCTCTCCCTGGGGAGACAAAATCCCCCAGCTTCCCATCAATGGAAGCCCTGGAGGGAAGGGCAAAATGTGATCTCCCTTCTGGGTAAAGTTACAGCCCCCGACACCCATTAGGAGTGAGTAATCCAACAGCTTGGCTCAGTGGCAGCTTGTTAATCATCTTATTCGGATCCCATTATTTTTGCTCTACTACTTCTCTTGTTTGTCTCTCTCTGTTTCTCTCTGCCCCACTGGAAATTCTGAAAGGTTTCATAGCAACCGCTTGCTCTCCCAGTTCAACCTGGGGATTACTCTCCAGGGGGGTACAGCAGGTGAGAGATGCCCTGGGCCTCTCAGCCGGAGAGGGCTCAGGGGTAGCTGGGGAGCCATATCTTCTGTATCTTCCTGGACATCAAAGGGAGACGAAGCCAGAGAGCTAGGGTTAGTGGGGTCTGCCTGGCACCCTTAAGGAACTCAGCCTGCCTATACAAATCATAGGACTTTTACCTTCGATGCCCACCCAAAAGATGGACCCAAAGGCTCAAGCAATAATTCCTGGGACCAGACAAGTTCTTAAGCTAGCAAGGAGAATAAATGACAAATGGAACTTGAGGGTACAACTTAGACCTGACCTCGGAAGACCAGAATCATTCTCCCAGAGTAAGTAAGCTGATGGGCATGGAAGACTTATGAAAAGGCAAAAAATAGCGGGGACCCACAGAGATATGGGGGTGGTGAAAACTCAGCTGACACCCAAAGTCAAGTGACGAAGATCAGAAGGCTCATTAGGAGAGCTGGTGGTCACAATAACCAAGAGGAGACACTGGAGAGACCCTGGAGATGTCCAGCCTCAGTTTACCAGTTCTGGGAGAGTAGTCTCTGTGGGAGTAAAAGAAGCAGGAGAACTTGCCCAAGAAGCAGCCAGAGGCAGCCAACAACTGGCTCAGGGAAAACGTGAGTCACAATTGGATTTCACAACAGGTTTTCTTCTATGCTTTTCCTCCATTGTTACTGTCTTTAAGATTGTTGATGCTCTCTTGACATCTTCCCCTACCCAAGAGTTTGTTGAAAGTGATAGTGAACATTTGATGTTTTGATTGGTTTGGCTGAATTGCTTTTATTTTATTTTAAATTATTTGTTACAAGAGATGGCTCCAGGGAGGGGAGGTAGAGTAGCATACTTGGGAATGAAGATGATATGAAAATAAAAAATAATAATATTAAAAAATAAAGTCAGTAGTGGGAAAATCCCTGGATTTGGAATCAGAGAACCCAGGATCAGATCCTCATTCTGCTATTTTATTGCCTCTTTAAGTTTGAGCAAATTACTTGGGGGAGAACAGTGGGTAGACCATAGGATTTAGAGTTATCAAGATCTGAGTTCAAATCCAGACTCAGACACTTACTAACTGTGTAATCCTGGGGGTAAACAACTCATAGTATGAATTCTTTGGGGGTATGAGAAGCAACTTTAGAATTGATTGCATTTTTAAAAAGAAAAGAAAAAATTAAAAAAAAAAGAATTGATTGTATGTTATGGGAGACACTGGCATAGGACTGCCCAGCATGGTGTGCCCTCATCAGGGTAAGGGGCTGTGCTCCATGAGCAAAGTAGAATTGAATTAGCTCAGAAAAAAATGGGAGATATGCAGAGTTAGAGTGCAGCCCAAATGTTCATAAGGATTATTTGTGTCTGATCTGTGGCGGAGCATTCGAGCTTGGATTGGTCTGATCAGCCACATTCGGACACACTGTAATTCTACTCTAACATAGTGAGGTCATTTTGGTTCTCTTTGAGAATGAAGGACATCAATTGGCCAACCAGATGATGTTTCTTCACTTTCTCAGATTCTGTAACTCCATCATTCAGTACCCCTTGTGTTATTGTTGTTCATCCTTTGTTCTTTTTTTTTCTTTTGCTTTTTTGCTGAGGCATTTGGGGTTAAGTGACTTGCCCAAGGTCACACAGCTAGGACATGTTAAGTGTCTGAGGCCAGATTTGAACTCAGGTCTTCCCGACTTCAGGGCTGGTGTTTTATCCACTTCGCTACCTAGCTGCCCCCATCCTTCGTCCTTGAAGAGAACCAATGACATCATGAGAGTGAGGTCTTGACTTGTGCCCCTTGGCAGCTGTTGGAGGTAGCAGAGGAGATGCTGATCTCCATTTGCAGGGGCAGTTTTCTCATTAGGCATTTCTCACACCAATGCAGTCATCAGTCTGGACCAAAAACATTTCTAAAAGATAATGTCTCCCTTATGAATGTCAGTTCAGTTTCCTTAATGCTTAATGTCTTGAACTTGGAACTGGGAAGTGTGTATTTGAATTCTGCTTCTGACACTTAGGAAGCTATGTGACCATAGGCAAGCCACTTAACTGCTCTGAGGTTCAGGTTAATCAACAGAAAAATGAGGGTAATAGCACCTCTGTGAACTACTTCACAGGGTTGTTGTAAACCTCAAATCAAAAAGCCAGAGAATATTTGTTTTTGGGTGTTTTTTTTGGTGTGTGTGTGTGTGTGTGTGTGTGAATTCTAAAGCACTACCTAAATGTCAGTTGTTATTGTTATTACTATCCCAGTGGCCCTCTGGCTTAGGACTGAAATGTAGCTCTGGGGCAGTCAAAGGAACGTTACAATTATTCCTTACACATAGAATTAGGGGTACAGTGTCCCCACAATCTGAAAAATCTCCATAAAATTTCTTGGCCCTCCCTTTGTACCAGAGAAGTCAGAATATCTTTTTCTTTTATGGAATGTTTACAATACTTTATTGTAAAAAAAAATGAGTATATTTGTCATTAAAAATGGAATATGTCAGTATTATACAATATGCTTTTATTTATATTTTTCTGACAATCAAAAGTTTTCTGTGTCATGTACTGGCATATTGTCTACAGTTTCCACAAAACTGTCCCAAGTGCCCATTTAATTTCTTATGTTGACCCACAGTAGATTGAAACCATGATGAGATAACTATAGATTTTAGGTCAGATGATTTGAATCCAATCCAGATTCTGCTATTTGGTCAAGAATTTCCTTGCTCTGTGCCTTTGTTTCCTCATCTGTAGAACAAAAGAGCTGGGTTGGATGGTCTCTAATATCCCTTTTTGATTTAAATCCAATAATCTTTTGGTCAAAAATCATCCCTGCTACATCTTCTCTTGGGGGTATCAATATATGCATTAGATTAGAATTCTCTTGAGGGAAGGGATTGTGCTATTTTAAATGGCATCTTGTCTGTCCCCTCCCCTTCATTTTAGAAAGGAAAAAAACAAAACAAAACAAACCAAAAAAACAGACCCAGAGTAGGTAAGAGATATATAAGTAGTCAGTAGGTGGCAGGGCACAGATTCAAAATTCAGGTGTTCTGACTCCAAATCAGTCTTTCTTTTCCTTGCATCAATCTTCATCCCTCTAGTGTTCAGACCATAGCTTTGCACATAGCAGACAATTATTAAGCGTTAGTTAAAAAGAATTTATATCTCTCACTACTAAGAAAAAGCAGTTTGAAACCTCCTTGGAAACAAGAGGGAGGCAATTTGCTCTAGTGAGAAGGATCATGGATCTAAAGTTAAAAGATTCCAATAACTGTTCTAGTAACTGCTATCTGGTGACCATGGACAAGCCACTGACCTCTGGGTCTCAGTTGCCATCTTTGTGAAATGGGGATTTAATAAATGTAGTGCTGACTTTATAGGGTTATTGTGAGAAAGATGGGCTGTAAAGCTTAAGGCACAATATAGATGTTAATTGTTATAATAGCTAGTTGATCTTTTCAGATATTTGTTAAGAACTTAGTACCCAGCCCCTTCACCCCCACACATAATAAGCACTTAATAAATGCTTATTCCCCAAGTTGGTACATGGTAAACCTAGTAATTCTCTCTGTCTGTCTGTTTCTGTCTCTTTCTTCCAACTTTGCTCTCTCTCTTTTTTTTATTCTTTCTGACTCTCCCCTTCTCCTATCCCTTCTCTCCCCTTGTGTCTCTGTCTTTATTCATCTGCTTCTGTCTTTATCGCTTTCCCCAAACCTTTCATTCTGTCTCTTATTTTGTCTCTCTCTCTCCTTTCCCATTCCTTTTCTGTCTGTCTCTATTCCTCCCTCACTTTCCCCCCTCCCACCCCTTCTCTCTCTTTCCCCCTCTTCCTCTCTTTCTACCTCTGTCCATCTGCTTCTTTTCTCTCATTCTGTCTGTGTGGGAATTCATTTCAACTGGTTTGTGAGCATCATAATGGGTGGCCATGCCTTATGAGGATCAATTAAGGGAACTAAGAATGTTTAGCCTAAAAAAGAGATTGGAGAAAGGGGAGGGGAGGAAAATAGAAAGGACTCCCTGTATTTGAGAAGCTAAATCATGGAATAGAGGTTAGAATAGTTCTGTTTGGCTCCAGTAGGCAGAATCAGGAGCAATGCGGGGGAAGGGGGAAATCAGATTTATGCTTTTGGCACAAGGAGAAATTTCTTAACAATTAGAACTATTCCAAAATGGAATGTACTGCCTTAGGGTAGTGGAAGAGAGCAAACAAAAGCTGGATGACTCCAACTAGCATCTCAAACTGGACGTCCCATAGATAGTATAAAACTAAACTCATCAGATTTACCCCCAAACCTTTTCTCCTTTATAAGCTTTCTTATTACGGTTAAGAGCACCACCATCCTCTCAGTCCTTTAGGCTCTCAACCTAGGAGTCAACCCTTACTCGTCTCCCCTCCCCCCGTATCCTAGCTGTTGCCAAGGCCTATATATTTTTTATTTTACTTACAGCATCTCTTGACCATTTCACCTTTGTAATGTCTGGTTGATTTCATCTCTCCAGCATCTCTTGTCCATTTCACTTTTGTAGTATCTCTGGTTGATTTCACCTCTTCAGCATCTCTTGTCCATTTCAACTTTGTAGTGTCTGGCTGATTTCACCTCTGCAGCATCTCTTGTCCATTTCACTTTTGTAGTGTCTCTGGTTGATTTCATCTCTGCAGGGTCTCTTGCCCATTTCATTTTTGCAACATCTCTGATGGATTTCACTTCCCTAGCATCTCTCAAACATGCCCCCTTTTCTCCCCTAATGCTATCACTCTGGTGCAGACCCTTATCACCTTCCACCTAGAATATGACAGTAGTTGCTGATGAGTCTGTCTGCCCCACTCCAGTCCATCTATCATTCTGTTGTAAAAGTGATCTTCCTTTTAATTCATTGGTTTCTTAAATTGTTACCTCCTCTACTCAATAAACTCCACTGGCTCCCTATCACCTCCAGGCACAAACCTTAAATTTTCTGTTTCACATTCAAAGACCTTCATAACCTGATACACTTTCTCCTCTCTCCCCCCCAATTCCCTTTTATTCTCCATCTCTTCTCCTGCCACACATATATTCTGTGATCAAATGACATATTCCTCACACAAGAAACTTTCCCCAACTCTGAATATCTTCACTGGTTGTCCCCCAGTGCCTGGATCTTTCTCCCGCATCTCCACTCCTTGTCTTTCTAAAAATCTCACCTTTTACAAGAATCTTTTCCCAGTTTTCCTTAATCTTAGTGTCTTCCCTGTGTTGATTATCTCCAGTTTATCCTGGTCTGTATCTTGTTTTTGCATGTTGTCTTCCTGTTAAACTCAGCTACCTTAGAGCTAAGCTCAGATGATCAAGTCCAGCCTCCCCCCTTTTATTTTGCTTATTAAATTTGTTGATACATTTTCTTTTAAACTGGAGCCTTATACACAACAGTGAAACAAACCCCATTAAAAGGATACAAACCATTAATTTGTTTATTCTTAATAGAAAGCTAGGATGTGTCATTTTTGACAGGATTAACAATGGTAGACACATGGATGTGGGCCAGATAATTGACCAGAGTTTTGAAGCCTTTCCAATGATAATGATTTTACATTGTTTCAGCTAATGTAAACATTATTCCCATGGTTCTACTTTCTTTCTTGTATATCTCTTTATACAAGTCTTGACATTTTCTTAATTGCTCAGCAATAAAAAAAGAAAGGAGGAGAGAAAGAAACAAAGTAACAAAGAAAGAAAAGAAGGAAGAAAGGAAGAAAGAAAAAAGAAGGAAGAGAAGGAAGAAGAAAAGGAGGGAGGGAAGGAGGAAGGAAGGAAGGAAGAGAGAAGAAGGAAGATAGGAGGAAGGGAGAAAGGAAGAAAAAAAAGAAAGATAGAAAAAAGAAAAAGAAAGAAAGAATAAAAAACTATTTCTGCCCTCAGAGAGTTTATATTTTGTGGGAAAGATAAATATATATATATATATATATGTGAATGTATATACACAAAATAAATAGGCAACCACAAGGTACTAACAGAAAATTTGTCCAGCCAAAGTTTGATCACATATTTGATTTCAACCTTTTTTTTATTAACATAAGTAATGGTTCAATGTGTATTTTTTATACAGAGATTTTTTCTTACTGCCAATCTCCTTGTAGTCCTTTCCTTTCACAAAAGAGAAAACGGAGCCCGAGGGAAAATGATTTAGGATTGTAGCTCTAGAATTGTAAAGGATCTCAGAAGCCAGCAAATTTTACTCACCTTATTTACAGATGAGAAAACTGAGGTCCCAAGAGGGAAGGTGATGGTCTTGAGGTCACAATAAGATTAGAGATCTAGATCTGAAAGGAACCTTAGAAGTCATCTCATCCACATCCACATTCTCTCACTTTTCACAGATAAAAAAACTGAGGCCCCCGGGGATTATAAATTATTTGCTCAAGGTCACACAGATAGTAAGCTTCAAATCCTCTGACTCTAGGGCCAATGTTTTTCCTGCCACGTTTTGCCTTGTTTTGAAATTTTCACAATGTTCATTAGGGCAACTCTGAATGTTGCAACATTGGGGTGAGAGGCCATAATTTAGCTTGTGGCTTGACTTAGAGAATCAGAAAAAGTGTTTAGAAGAAACCAGGCTTGGGACCTTGGGAGTCTGGCTTCTGTCCCAGTTCATCCCTGACCTTGGAAGGGTCTTTCTGTAATGGAACGCCAAGAATGATCCTATTTTTTCCAAGAAGATAAACTCAGTTTGCAAAAGTATCTGGCCTGAGAGTGGAGAGATAGAGAGAAAATTCAGGGTCAAGGTGGTACTACTCTAGTTCTGCCAGTCATCATGACAGAAAGGAAAAATACCTCACTTGCCAGGCTGAGTCACAAGGTGAGGCTCAAGTCCCTGAATCAGGAGGCCTGGCTCTCAAGCTAAGGACAAATAAATATGAGCTGATTTGAGTATGCAGGAGAAGCAGAGGGCTGGATTTACAGTGGGTGCAAGTGGGGGCGATGATTTGCTAGCTGTGTGACCTTGCCCACGTTCTTCCTCTTCCTCTGGTCTCTGTTTATTCATTTGTCACATGATTATCCCACTTACTTCACAAGATTGCTTGAGGGAAGCTGTGGGTTTGAGTACTGGACACAGGGGATTCTCAAGGCGTGGTGTAAGGAAAATAGTCATGAGTGGCTTGCTAGTATAGGCTTTAAGGGAGTGGAGGGCAGATTCCACATTGAAGACAGCTGGGTGGAACAGTGGGTAGAGCACTAGGCTGGAGTTAGAACACCTGAAATCAATTTTAGCCAGATACTCACTAGCTGTATGATCCTGGTCTGTTCACCTTACTTTCCTGGCAAGTAGAAATGGCAAACCACTCCATTATCTTTGCCAAGGAAACCCCACACTGGATCATGAAGAGTTGGACACAGCTGAACAAGTGTCCATATCAAAAGAAAAATGTGGGAAGTAGCCAGAAAGAAATCTTTTAAGCATCAAGGATCCATAGTTAGTCTCGCACAAAACCTGGCAGAATCTTTATAATTGGAAACTAAGGTGAGGGTACCCGTCATTTTGGGAATGGCTGAACAAATGTGAATTTTGTTGTGAATGGGAATTTTTAGTATGTGAATGTTATGGAATATTCTTGTGTCATAAGAAATGGCCAAAGAGATGATTTTGGAAAATCCTGGGAAGTATGAACTGATACAAAGTGAGCAAAACCAAGAGAACAACTTATCCAGAAACAAAAACACTTTTGAAAAGACAAGATTTTGAAAGTCTTAGGAACTCTAATCAATGCAAGTGGCTAATGAGGTCTCAAGAGAGCTAGAATGAAGCAAGCTACTTGACTCCTAACAGAGAGGTGATGGATATAAGGGGCAGAGAGAAGATATATTTTGGAAGGGGGTCAGTGTATGAGTATATTTTGCTTGACTACACTTATTTGTTACAAATGTACTCCCCACTTACAGATGTTTTAAAAAAAATTATTTATTTTTAATTTATGGAATATAATAAGCATTTCCATAACAGTATAATAAAAATGATCATTGCATATGAATCTACTATACATACATAACTTGCAATTCCTTTTAAATATATAACAAAATTATTGTGTAAATTTCTTTTTTCTCCTCCTTCCCCCATTTTTCCTTCTCCCCCCCCATCCTAGAGATGGTCAACATTAGAGACAAATATATGTATATGTGTGTGTGTGTGTGTGTGTGTATAAGGTTATCCTATACATACTTGTATTTATCAGTTCTTTTTCTGGATGCAGACAATATCTTTTTTCAGATGCCCTTTGTAATTAATATGGATATTTATAATAGTCAAAATGATTTATTTGCTTAATTGGAGGAGGTAGTGGAAAGGGCTGCAATAATAATACAAAAAAACTGGGGACACTAAAACATTTTCAAAATACCTAGGAAAAAAAAGGTCAGAAGGAAGCACAAACAAGTGGAATAATTTTGAGAGTAACATAATACATTACATGTGTATATTAATATTAATATTATTTTATATTACCATTATATATAGTGGTATTCTACATAATATATTATTCTAGAAAAATAGAGAATCAATACCATATACATATAACAATATGCAATGTATATATTATATATTATATTATGTATATACTATATACTATATATTATACTATATACTATATATTATATATACTATAATGCATATCACATATTATTATAAATAACACATACTATGTTGCATATTGTTATATATAATGTACATGATATATGATATTGTTATACATCTTTATCTAATTAAAAAGATGTGGTTTCACATACAATCTTCCTTTTGCCTTCTACTATATGTATGGAAAAGCTTCTTCCATTTGATGTTTAAGTTTATAATTTTTTAAAGTTTCAAGACAGAACCTTGGGATACTTCCATAGATAGAAGATGAGATGTGGCTAAAGAGAGAGCAAAGGATAATGATATGAATTGTAGGAGGAGAAGCAGGAGAGTGGATTGTCTCCAAAATCCAGAGAAGAGAATATCCAGTAATCAATAGTGTCAAAGGTTGTAGGTGGCAAAAAATAAATAAAAAGATAAGGATTGATAAGAAGCTATCCAATTGGTCAGTTAAGAGCTTATTGGTAGCCTTGGAGAGAGTAGTTTCCATGGAATTAGGGGCCTTCTGTATTTGAAAAAAGGTACTCACTTTCTATATTTTCTTCTATCAGATAGTGTTACATATATGTAGAGTTACTCTATACTTTTATTTGTCAATTCTTTCTCTGGATATAGATAGTATCTTTCTTTATATGTGCTTTATAATTAATTTGGGTATTAACAATAGTCAAAATGACTTAATTACTTAATTGGAGGAGGAAAAAGTCCCTCGCCTGGGTAAGGATGAGTTGAGGGAATGTATTACTATTGTTGCAACCTAGTTTAACTCCCTCTTTTTTATAATAAGAAGAAGATAAGACCCAGAGAAGGACAATAGTTTATTCAGGGTTACCCAGAGAGTCAGTGGCTGACCGTAGCCTAAGACCCATTGCAGAGAATGCTTCCCTCTCTATTATTCAGTCTCCTTAAACCTCCATATTTTATACATTTCACAGCTAGAATATTTACAAATCATTTTTCCTAGAACAATTTTGCTTCCCTTCCTCTTCCTTTCCTCCCAAGACATACAAACAAGGCAGAGCATGAAATCAACAACTTTCTAGGGTTTGGGCCAACTAGGAATTCTTGCTATGTCATCTGATCAAACACATAAACTCCTGAGCAAACGCACAAACAAACAAAGCATTTGAGTGACCTAACCTTTCCAGACTTTAGCCTGGGTATAGCTGCCAGGAATGATATCTCAATGTCCAACTGAGTGTTTGATGTCTTTGTTGATCTGTCCTTAACCTGCAGTCGGCTTTTAACTCCATGAGGAGGGAGGGAATAATAATCCACAAATTTATGAATAAATCTCATTCTTTCTATTTGCATTTAGGTTTAATAAATGAATACTAATAGCTAATATTTATGACATCTCAAGATTTTCAAATTTTAGATATGTTTATTTTTAGATATATTTTCTTCTTTGAGCCTCACAACAGCCCTGCGAGAGGCACTATTATTGTTATCCACATTTTATAGATGAAGAAACTGAGGTTGAGATTGGTCAAATGACTTTCCTAGGGTCATCCAGCTAGCTAGTGTGAAGCAGGATTTGAACTCAGGTCCTTATAACTGCAGTTCCACTCCTCTATCCACTATACCATGTTGCCTCTATAATATTTTACCTTTAAATAAACATAAAAGGTCATCTATAGGGGAAAAATGAAGTGCTAGTAACTAGGTTAATTGAGAACCTTATAGATTTAGTAGATGAATGAGTGAATCAATCAACAAACATTAAGTGCCTACTATGTGCCGAGCACAGTGCTAAGTTCTGGAGATACAAGGACAAAAATGAAATAGTCCCTACTTTCAAGCAGTTTATATATCATGTTACATCTACAATATTTTTACTTTTAAATAAACATAAAAGGTCCATCTATGGGAGAAAAATAAAGTGCTAGTAACTAAGTCACTGAGAACCTTATAGATTTAGTAGATGAATGAATGAATGACTCAACAAGCATTAAGTGCCTACTATGTGCCAGGCACAGTGCTAAGTTCTGGAGATACAAAGGCGCAAATGAAATACTCCCTGCTTTCAAGGAGTTTATACACCATGTTGCCTCTACAATATTGTTACTTTTAAATAAATATAAAAGGTTCATCTATGGGGGAAAAAATAAAGTGCTACTAACTAGGTCACTGAGAACCTTGTAGATTTAGTAGATTAAGTGCCTACTATGTGCCAGGCACAGTGCTAAGTGCTGGACATATAAAGGCAAAAATGAAATAGTCCCTGCTTTCAAGGAGTTTATATTATATTGGAGAAACAACGGACATATAAAGAAATACATATAGAATAAAAAAACAAGGTAATTTGGAAGATGTTAGAGGACTAGATAATTTCTGATGACATAGAACTGGAAGAAAGGACAGGAAAGTAAGTCTTCATGTAGAAAAAGTCAGTAGTTTTGGTCAGTTGTCTTAGTCATGTCCGACTCTTTCTTAAACTCATTTGAGGTTTTTTTTGGCAGAGATACTGGAGTGGTTTGCCATTTCCTTCTCCAGCTCGTTTACAGATGGAGAAACTGAGGCAAACAGAGTTTTGTGACTTGTCCAGAGTCACACAATTAATAAGTGTCTGAGGCTGGGTTTGAATTCAGGAAGATGAGCCTTCCTGTCTTCAAGCCCAGTGTTCTTTGTACTATGGCACCCCCCCCCATACCCACAAAAATCAGTAGATCAGTAACTAAAACCAGACAGTTCCTGTCCTCAAGCAGCTTACAGCCTGGGGCTAGGAATGTATCACTGATACAGATGAAGATGTGCATTATCAATCCTGGGCAAAGACTTAAATTTAAATTCAGCCTCCCCCCCCCCATGTATCCTTAGCCAATGGCCTTCCTTTCTGGGCCTGTAAAATAAGAATAATTTCCAAGATATCTTCCAGTTGCAGTTTCTAAGAAACAGTGATGATTTGAGGAAATAGGGAACACCAACAACTCTGGGAGTCAGAAAAGATAAATTTCTTTGAGGTGACATAAACCCAACTTTCAAAGTTTCTAGGGAATCTAAGAGGCAGAGTCAAGAAGGGAATATATTACAAATATTCTGATGCTGCTGTTGTTCATCCTTTGTTCTCAAAGAGATCCAATGACTGCAGGAGGGTGATATTTTAACTTGCAAGTAAATTACAGTTAGGTGGAATAATGAATAGAGAGTTGGATTTGGAATCGGGAAGAAGTGAGTTTGAATGCTGCTTAAACACTAGTTATGTGACTCTGAAATTAGTCACTTACAGCCCTCCGTCAGCCTCAGTTTACTCATCTGTAAAGTGGGGGAGTTTGGACTTAATGCTTTCGAAGATCCCTTGAGGGTGTAAATCTTATGTCTAGAAACCCATGCAAAGACATGAAAGTGGAAAAGAAATATTGTGTTTGGGGGCCTCAAGTAAGTTCAGGAGTACACAAAGGGTGATCGTTAATGTAAAATGAGCCTGGAAAGAGTACAATTTAGCAGGCTGTGAACAGCTTTAAATACCAAATTTCATTTTAGTCCTAGAGGTAATAGGGAGTTGCTGAAATTTCTCAAGCAGGAGAGTTACATGTGAAGATAATACTTTTAGGAAACCCATTTTGGCAGCTGTGTGGATGATAGATGAGAGGCAGAAGTCCAATTACTAAACTGTTGCAATAGCACAGGGCAAAAAATGAAGGGGAGCTGTTAAAATAAATGCATATATATATATATATACACATATATGCACATAGATTTGTTACATATGTACATGCACATTTCCACACATTATTTATATCTCTATTGATATATAGATATCTCTATATATATATATATGTATTGTGAAATAGGCATTTACATATATGTACATCATGTGTAAATGTGTGTGTAATGGGGATCTGGCATAGGGACATTTTCATATGGAAGATCTTAGGATTCTACTTTTAGGGAAATGGCTTAAGAGAAGTGAATTGGAGAGACTGTAGAACATTTGGACATGTAGTAATTGGGTCTGCTAACATATTGAACACATATTGAAATCAGGGTCTCTAACTGATTTTGGAGCAGAGATGTCCAAATCAGTATTTAACAACCAGCTCTTGAAAAACAACAATAACAAAAAATGATATTTATATCACCATCTTAAATTTGATCTTAATTTTCTTTACTACTTTCTTTAGTCTAGAAAATCAGTGAAACAATGTCCAGCCCCAATTTGTAGCATTTGCTGACTTCTGAGGAAATTTAACAATTGGCTCTCTGAGCTAGCTCCAGCTGGCTTTCCCCCCTCATCGCCCTGCTCTGGAGGCATTCAAAAAGGCCTGCCAACTTTGGCTCCTTCCCATTCACTGCTCTTTGCCTCATTGTCTTTAGCAGCTCTCTCGGAAGGGGGGGATGTCTTATGATGGCCATACACCCCACCCCACCCCACAGGAACCGGAACAATGGCTTTTTGTTTGCCCTTTCCCAGTCTAGGTGAACAGAGCAGAGTCTTTGATTTTGCTTGGGAGTGAGAATCACAAGAATCCCTGACTCAGAATCCAGCAGGGTAATGGAAACTGGTTTGTTTCTGTCTCAAGGAACAGTCTTTGAGAATGAGCTTTGGCAATCTAGACCAGAAGAAGGATTCATCTTCATCCGGACATGGACTTGGTGGGATCATTGCCATGTATTTGCTAAGGTTTGAGTCTATGCTCTCAGAGACCAGGATAACGTACTGAAATTTAGACTTGGTAGAGAGCAGGGGTATTAAACCAAAATAAAAACCAATCCTAGTAATTGTATATTGACTTACAAAACCACAAATCAACACTCTCTATATTGTATTGTATTTTTATCTTTTTTGGTGAAATATTTCCCAGTCCCATTTCAGTATGGTTCAGGTCACATTAGGCAGTGAGCTTGTGTATCTTAAGTCTTACATGTCTGACATAAGGGATGTGATGTCTCTGAAGAATTGGGGGAAACGTTTGTATATCTGCTATCGCTTCTGATATAAATGTTATTTTGTAATAGCCAATTTATATTAAGTGGCTAAATGGAACTGGGATGCTAATCACTGGCATCTAAAGTTCAGGGGACCAGAACTAGTAGAAACTTGAATTAATAGCAAAAAAAGATAGGCACCTCTCCCAATCCTTCAGGATATCACCTCTGGGATGATATAATAGGCCTGTTTCAGAGAATAAAGCTAGAAGATACATATTATTTACACATATACAACATATGGATACACTTATGTACACATATATACCCATATGTATATAGAACAATAATATGTATATACAAAAATCTAGCATATTCTCTGCAGCTATTTCCCCCCAAAATCCCCCTTTTTTCTGGCAAATCAGGTCACCAGAGAAAGGCCTTATTCTCTCAGCGTTTAGGAGTATCTCTGAGGGGCTGAAGGTATCTTTTTAATACTATATCAGTGTTCTTCTCTCCCTGATTATTAGCTGTTGTCATTTAGTTTTGTCTGATTCTTTGTGACCCCATCTGAGGTCTTTTTGGCAAAGATATGAGAGTGGCTTGCCCTTTCCTTTTGCCAGTTCATTTTACAGATGAGGAAACTGAGGCAAAGTGGGTTACGAGCCTTGTCCATGTTCACACAATCTGCAAACGTCCAAGGCCAGATTTGAATTCAGGAAGCCTATCCAGCTACTCACTGAAAGCCATTAGTAAACCAGACAATTAGCTTTTAGAAGGGGGCTTTTACTAAGGTGATATAGTTGGTATAAAACATTTCTCCTAAAAATTTGACAGTCTGTCTCCAATACTAAGAAAAAGTCAATTCAAGCTTAGAGATCACGTTGGCCAAGTGGTGATTCACAGAACCTTTTGGCAGGAAATATTTTTCTCCCTTCCTTGGAGCTTCCCTTTTCTATCTTTTCTACTGGACTCTTTATAAAGCCTTAAACACCATTCTGTTGCTGGCTCCCAGTGTAGATACCAGGTACTGTTGTCCCAGAAAAAGCTGTTAGGACTCTCTTTGAAGTCCAGATACTCCAACCTTCTGAAATCCCAAAGTCCTCTCTAAGGGTGAGAGGAGAAGAGAGGAGCTGTCACATTTTTTCCCACTCATTCCCATAGTGGTTCTTCAGGAGCTTGCTCCTAGCTGGAGTCTTTCTTGTTCTAATTCAGCTCCTGATTCATTCAGGTGTGACCAGGTTTCCTCAGCCAATCTGAACACACTTCCTATGCAACTTCACCATGTTTATTTAATGACTTTCAAGGACTTTTCCTACTTAGTTTAAAGTCTTTGGTAATTGATTGGGATGTGTTCCTACTTGGTTCAGTATTAAGATATATAATCACTTACTTTAAGTGGGGTTAGGGATCTCCTCCACCCCATCCAAGCCTACCATACTAAGGTGTTTCTGTTAAAAATTAAAGAACAGGGGCAGCTAGGTGGCGCAGTGGTTAGAGCACCAGCCCTGAAGTCAGGAGGACCTGAGTTCAAATCTGGTCTCAGACATTTAACATTCCCTAGCTGTGTGACCCTGGGCAAGTCACTTAACCCCAACTGCCTCAGCAAAAAGCAAAAAAAAAAAAAAAAAAATTAAAGAACAAGTATAGTATTAGTCTAATGTCCTCAGTTTCCTTTGAATCATGGACCAAGATTAGAACTGGGGAATATCAATTTGCCCTCACTCCTCCATCCCCACAAGTCAGAATCTTTGACCAGATCAAGACAGAGTGTACTTAGTTATCAGAAAAGCCAGATCTTTCCCAAGATGTGTCCACAGTACAAGTGTTCCTTTTGCTAAATAATTCAAAACCGTAATGGAAAACTATATACTTTTGTTACTGTGGAATGTCTTCATCTTTTGTTTCATGGTTGCTATAAATGTGAGTTGGAAATTATTGGAGTCAGAGTGTTCTCTGATTATGGTGGTGGAAGAAGGGGATTCTGTTGGCCAGAATTTTTCTCCAAGAAAACTTCTTGGAAAATAATTAATGTATTTATGATAGACTTTAAATAGAAAGAAGATGAGGAACTGAGGAAAAATGAGGAAGGAAAAAAAAAAGTAAGAAGAGAGGGGAGAGAAACAGACAGAGAGAGAGACAGAGACAGAGATCACAGAGAGACAGAGACAGAAATATAGAGACAGAGAACCCAGAGCAAGTCACTTAACTTTACAATTTTCTAGCTAACTTTCTAAAATCACATACTACCAAAAAAAATGCCAATTTGCACTGGTGAAGGAAGCCTCCTTAGCCTGGAGTATCCTATATTAATTAAATAAATCCCAGATCCAGTCCCTGTCTTTTCTGGAATGGCTGTCGACTGGTTGTATTTTTAAGTACTTTAGAAGTATATGTATGTATGTATATATATATGTATATATATATATATATATGCGTATATATATATAACCCCTATTGTGTCAAAAAGCACTTATTAAGCACATTCTATATGCCAGTGTGCCAAATACTCGAGTTGGTAGTTCTACTTGAGTAACTACAGAATTTTAAAGCAGAGAAGAAGCATAAAACTCATCTAGTCTAATCCATTCATTTTGCAGATGAATAAAGTGAGGCCCAGAAAGGGGAAATAACTTGGTACAACTGGTGGCAGAATCTGAAATTGAACTCAGGTCCCCTGGCTACCACTTTTATCTTCTTTCTAATAATCATTTATTTATGCTACTCATTTCCTTGGAGTATCCTTTCTCACAGTTCATCTCCCAGAAAAGCTACCCCACATATGAGGCATTTTATTGGTCAGTCTCTGAAAACCATAAGCCCCCATAGATGTGTTTCCTTTTTGCAGAATCAGCTACAATGTCTTGAACGTTAATTTCAAATAAAAGATGGTCAAATATTAATGATGAACAAAATGACCAAATGAGGTCACTGCCCATGTAGACATGGAGTTCATTCTCCCAGGAAGGAAGGAAATATCTCTGGAGTACATATGAGACCAGGAAACATGAGTGGAGAACGGAGGACTTGCAAGTGTGATGAGGGACCTTGTGGGAAGGGGCTTAAGCCAGAAAATCAGGGGACTAAAGCCCCAGTGTGGAAAATGCATCAGAAGCACGTGCATGATGACAGCTCACCGCTGGATGCTGCCCTGGGGGCTCCTCCTGCTGAGATCACTGCTGCTCTCACCTGGGTTCATCATCTCTGCAAGATATCTGGGCTCAGCTGTCTTATTTCCTCCCCATGAGGTCATCTCTACTGAGTCCCTGGTTCAGTGGCTGCTGAGCTGCTCTCTGTTGCCATCTGCTGGGCTTTCCCTCTCATCTCTGCAGGACTAATTGTGTTCTTCATTACCATCTGCTGGGATAGAGCAGCAGCTGGACTCTGGGCCGTCCTGGCCCAGAGAGCCACAGTTCTTTTGAGCATCCACACCCAATGGAGCAACAGAAAAGGGAAAAGCTAGCAGAACATCCCTGCGAACACAAAATAGATTATTTTCAATTCCTGTGTCTGATACTGATTGGAAGTCTGTGGTCCCAGTCAATTATATGAATAAGTAATAATAATAGCATTCACACAGTACTTAAAGTGGGCAAAGCACTTTTAAATACATCCCATTTGGTCTTCCTTTCTATGTTGGGTTTTATTATTATTCATATTTTATAGAAATTCAGGCAGAGGAGAAATAACTCTAGGTCCAGTATTCTGTGCACTGTTCCTCTTTGCTGCCTTGAAGACTTAGTTTAAATCTTTTTATTTTTAATAGTTTTTTATTTTTCAAAAAGCATGCAAAGATAATTTTCAACATTCTCCCTTGCAAAACCTTGTGTCCCATATTTTCCTCCCTCCTCCCTTTCCTAAACAGCAAGTAATCCAATGTAGGTTAATGTGCAATTCCTCCAAACACATTTCCACATTTATCATGTTGCACAAGAAAAATCAGATCAAAAAGGAAAAAAAAATGAGAGGAAAAGAAACAAGCAAGCAAACACCAACAACAAAATAGATGAAAATACTATGTTGTGATCCATATTCAGTGGCCATAGTCCTTTTCGGGATGCAGATGGCTCTCTCCATCCCGAGTCTATTGGAATTGGCCTGAATCACCTCATTGTTGAAAAGAGAGGCAGTTCCTTTTAACTGCATTTACATCTCTTACTGGAATTCTTTGTCCTCATAACCCAGTTGAGTGCTTTGCCCAAAACACATGAGAGCTATGTGGAGGCTGGTGTTTCAAGCTGAACCTTAAACTCCACTTTGATCAGAAAGGAAATAAAACTGGGAACAAAAGCTAAATTTAATTTTAAAAATATGTCTAAAGCCCCTTCTATGTGCCAGGCACTGGGTATGTGAATAAAAAGGCACAAGATAGTCGTTATGCTCCAGGAGGTTATAATCTAACAGGGGAGGGGTACCATGCAAACAAACATATATACAAAGGAGGCTAGACACAGGACAAATAGAAAATAATTAATGGAGAGAAGGCACTGGAATTAAAAGGGTTTGGGGAACTTCCTTCCTGTTGGAGGTGGGATTTTAGTTGTGACTTAAAAGAAGGCCAGGGAGGTCAATAATTAGTGCAGGCCTGGGGGAGAACCAGAGAGAATGCTTGGAGTATCTTTGCCAAGAAAACCCCAAATGGGGTCATGAAGTGTCAGACGTGACTGAACAACTTTAGTGTCCCAATTTTATTTAAACAATGAGCACCAGTTAATTTTTATTAGGGATATTTATTGTGAAGATAAACAAGAAAAGCAGTTATAAACATTTTCCCCCAACACTCATGGTTGGTTTTGGGAGAGTGAGCTCAAACTTAAAGTGATTTCCTTATCAAGTTTGCTCTCCTGGGTTCACTTCCTGGATGAAGGGGTATCTCAGCTGCTTCAGGACTGGATGAGCTGATGCTCAGGACTTTGCTCCCTCCATCTGGCTTCTGGCAAGTCCTAGTAAGGATTCCAGCTCCCAGACCTCACAAAGATCATATTCATCTCTAATATCCTTCACCTAAAAGTAGGAAATAATAGACACAACAGAGACAGGAATAACAGAACCATTTGTTTTTGGAGCACATTGAGATAGTCCTGTTAGGGACTAAGACTGGGGGTGCCAGCAGGTTGATAGCAGGGTCTTGGAGGTGGACCGGGGTGCCAACAGGCTGATGGCAAGGCTTTGGAGGTGGACTGGGGTGCCAGCAGGCTGATGGCAAGGCCCCAGGGTGCAGAATCTTACTGGAAAGGCGGCCACTGATGACTCCCCTTTATTCAAGGGCTGGGAATAGCATTGTCTGTTGCCAGTGACTGTTGGGAGGGAGGAGTGGGCCTAGGGTTGGATGGGGATGGAAATCCAGTTTCTAGCCCTTGCTAGATTTCTCAGTCCAAGCCTTTTAATCAAGTCAGAGGAAGCTGGCATTGTCCAGGAAGAAACTATGATCTGGCCAGGAAGAAAGAACAAGGGTCCCATATAACCTGCATTCCAGGTGGCCCTCCTAGCTCTTCTAGCTCTAGATGAACACAAACTGGATCCAATTGTGACAACTCCCTAAAAGGTCACATCCTCTTTGTCTCTCTGTGACACACCCATCAAAAGATCACTTAGATAAATCTTTAATGAGGAGAAGGAATGGCGAGTCAATATAATAATTTGGGACTGGGAGAAACAGCAAAAAGCAGGAGCCCTCCCTGACTTTATGCAGGAGACCAAGACCTTATTCTGCTTCTAGCTGGTGTGTTTGTGGAGAGTGAGATGGGGATACTGGCATATGGAGCCCGGATCTTTGGGGAGGCCAGTTTCTTTTGCCTTTCTGGGAGCAAAGTCTGGAGCAAATGTTTACCCAGGTTTTTGATGAATGTTACTCATAAAGGAATTATATATTATATATTATAATATGCATAATAATTATATGAATATATGCAAATATAAACAAATACAATATGTAAAATATATAATCACAATATATAAATGTACATATATTTATATATGTAACTATATATAAAATATATAAACACAATATATAAATATAATTTGAGTATATATTATGTATAATATGCTATGATATATAATATACATTATAAATCTATTATATAAATACAATATATAAATGTAAATATATTTATATATAAATATTATGTATAAAATATTGTTATAAATATTAAAATATGTAATATAAAGACCATTATAATTTCTTCTAGCTCTGACATTCCCTTTTCTAAGGTTTCTCCCAGTTCTACATTGGTCTGAACTAGTGTATGAGCACTTACTCTGTCCATAGCTCTTATGTGCTAGATGCTGGCCATTAGTTCTGAGCTCTATAGTCTTCCTGATTTACTCCAACAACATCACTGATATAATCTTCACTGATACATGGGTTACTTCTCTCACAAGCTGTTAGATTAATATTCTGAATGAAAGCTCTGATTAAGTCACTCCAATCCTGAGAACCTTCTGTGGATCCCTACCGTCTTTGGGTTAAAAATAAAAACACAGTTCAGCATTTAGCTCATCTGTCACTTGGCTTATACCCATCTTACCAGACTGATTTAATATTATTTCTCTTCAGAGCACAGAAGTTCCTGTGAGGATTTTTTGTATAAGGTAGAAAAATTTGCCTATTGGAAAGGAGGGGGTCTTGCTATTGGCTCCCACTTCTGGAATGTAGATTTCTCCTGTCTTGTCCAAGAGCCCCCTTTTTCCTTCCACTAGTAGATACTTTTAGCCCTACCTCTACTGAAAATATTTTTGGTGCATAAGTGGAGAATAATGTAATTAAATGGCCACCTAACCCCTACCAGAAAGTCAAGTTGCTTTTTTTTTTTTTAAGGTCATATTTCTCTTAGTGTGAGGGAGGGGAGAAAAAGGATCAAATCTGTACATTTTTTTACTTGAAATCAGAAGATTTTGAAATATAAAATTTCTCTTTCTTGTACTTCAGGAGCCCCCATCTAACATTGAAAAAAAAAAATGTAGCTAGTATTCACATTCTCTGTTCCCTTTGCTCTCTGAATAATATACCAGTTACTGTTCCTCCCTCTTTTGTAAATCTTCACTTATGATGCATATAAATTAGAAAAATTGTGATGAGTCATATCTTTATCCAGAGTAGTTGACAATAATAATTAAAATAGGTATTATAAGTGAACTTTGAAGAACAGAAAAATTTTAATATAAGCTGTCTCTGCTGGTGGGAAAAAGTAGAGAAGAGACATGCAAAAATACTCCTGTCTAGGGCAGGGAGTGGTTCAATAACAATTAGACCTACTTTTTTTAAGGCCCATTTTATCCCAATTGATCAAAATGGGCAGAAGTAGCTGCAGGGAATCCTCAGAAGCAGCTCAACTCTGGCTGCATCTTGTACTTCAATGATCGTCTCTCAGATTAGGTGCCCAGAATTTCTCTTGCACAGGAGATCTTCCAAGGCGAGGGTAGGGGAAAGTATTGATGTCCTTTTAAGACTCATTAAGTTCTGAGATCTCCGGAGGCATGTTGCCAGGTGCCCTTAGAAAAAACACCATGTTCTGGCCAGACTGACCTTGTAACTGATCCTAAAACTCCACCCTCCATCTCTTGCCTCTGTGCATTCATACACATTGATCTCCACGGCTGGAATATGCTGCCCCAAATCCTTCTCAAGTCTGCCTTTCAGATTCCCTATCTTTAGCCCCTAAAATCTATGGAGCTTCTTCTCAATCCCCATTCCTCATCCCAAACTTTGAATTTATTTATGTATTTACAGGTTCTCCATATTAGACTGTAAGCTTTTTGAAATCAGAGAAAACTTTTTTTTCCTCTTTTGATCTTTGTACCCTCAGAGCCTAGTTTACAGCAGGCACTTGATAAATGTTGGTTGAATTTGAATTTAATTGAATTAACTCCAAGAGCCTCAAATGCAGTATGCATATATGGAGAGCAGGAGTTTTTTATCTTTTTTTTTTTTTGGTATCATGGCCCTTTTTGTCACTCACGTTTTTAAATACACAAGATAAAAACACATAGGGCTGCAAAAGAAATTAAATATCTACATTTATCTCTCTGTCTATATAAGTTTTTGGACTCTAAGTAAGGATTTCTGTTGTAGATCTTGCCTATCTATCTATCTATCTATCTATCTATCTATCTATCTATCTATCTATC
>JAJPUD010007414.1:0-21876 GCA_023553655.1 Myrmecobius fasciatus | reverse complement strand
ATCTATCTATCTATCTATCTATCTATCTATCTATCTATCTATCTATCAATCTATCTATCATCCTTTTATCTAATTACCTAGCTGTGTATCTATGTATTTTTTTCTTTGCCTGTGTTATCTAGTCTTTTTCTCTGACCAGCTATTCTTTATTTTTCTATATAGTCTAGTCTCTTTTTTTGTCTTTCTCTGACTACCTATCTAGCCATGTAACTATCTTTTTCTCTGTATAACTAATCTAGTTTATCTCTTAAATATATTGTAAATGAATAATGAGTGGGCCTTAAAACTGAACAAAAAAGCACAGTGAGCTGGATCATGTTTAGGAAAATGCAAAGTTTTCTTAGAGTCTGAGTTTTACTCTGCAATAATGGCCAAAGGGCAAGTGGAGACAAATCATGGTGGGCTTAAGCAGCTGTGAGATGTTACAAATGAGGAACTGTGCAGGACAGGTGGTAAAGGAGTAAAGGATGCTAACTGTATCCTTGGACAACTCACTCGTACTTTTCTTACCCGTTTCCCCATCTTTAGATGGGGAATAACAAGGATCTATCTCAGAGGGTTGTTATGAAGCTCAAACAAGATGTAAAGTGCTTTGCAAACCTCAAAGCAATACAGAAATATGAAATTGGTGTGTAAAATGATTGTTTATGATGACTTGCCAAATTCACAGCTTCCATGTATCTCTCTGCTTCCCAATAGTCCCTTTCAGAAAGAGGAGTCAATTGTAACTAGTTTGGGACAGCTGATTATGAAATTTTCAGTGTGTGCACATATCTTAGAAATGAGCAATGGCAACATATCAAAGCTTGATTTTTAACAATTTTTATCATTTGGACTTAACAAAGTGCTAATAATGTAGACTAATCTTAGAAGTACATAAGCATATTTCCCCCCCTCTATTGAATCTCATTATATTTACTTGCACACATCTCTATTGCTCTATAAACATTACTTGAGCTCCACAGGAGTGCAGCAGATGACTCAGAAAATAGAAGTCATCACCAGACTGGATTAATTAGCCTAGCTAATTAATAATGATCATAGTATTAATGATAGCTGGCCTTTATATAGCCTTTAAGATTTGCAAAGTGGTTTATATCCATTATCTCTTTAGAACCTTACAACCCCCCCCCTCCCCCGACCTTTGTTAATTGCTGCTTTTCTTGGCAAATCGTCCACCAGGATCGGGTGCCTTTGAGTTAGAACAAAGTTTCCCTGGCAGTGGGTGGGGTTAATCACAAATCTATCTCTCAGGGGAGGTGAACTTTGAGCAGGCTGGATTCATCTGACCTCCCTCTCTCCAGCCTCTCCCCATCCCCACCTGCAGAGAATGTCCCTCTCATTTGTGACCCCTCGTTCACCTCCAACTCACCTGGCATGTTGGTCAACAGATGCCTGCCAAGTCAGGGCTCTGAAACACCAGAGGACTTTTTTTTCCCCCCAATCAAAGGTTACAGTGCATTAAAAAAAATAAAATTTAATTATCATCTACTTTTGGCAGAGAAGCAGCAAGGGGTCCCTGACCCCTTGAAACTTATAGCCCAAATAATAGATTCGTAACAAAAAAGCACTTAAGATTCCATCTACCCCAACTCCCTAATTTGACAGATAACGAACTGAGGCTCAGTGGAATGTATTGATTGGTCTCAGATCACCCAGAAAGTAAGTGGCAAAGCTGGGATTTCAACCCAGGTCATTTTGCATCAAATTGAATACTTTTCCCAATATTTGAATTCTTCCTTCCATTTTTGGGACCACCTGTATAGCAAAAAAAAAAAAAAAAAAAAATCAACTTATCAACTATCAAATAAAGTATGGCTCTCTTTTATGCTTGTTCATGACAGTAAGTTCATAATTAAAAGAAAAAAAATTAGGGAAGGTGCCAAATTTTGGTGGACTTTGAACATCAGGCAAAAAGGTCGCCTTTTCCTGGATGGGTCACTGAAGTTTGGGGAGCAGGGTAGTGGTATGCTCTGGTCGGTGCAGAAGCAAGCTTATTTTTGGCAGCCAGCTGAAGAAGGGAGTGGAAGGATTTTCTGGAGCTGGGAGAAGGTGAGTGTTGATTGCAACAGCAAAAATCAGATGCAAAGGGGGGGTTGCACCAGGGCGTTGCCCGGGGCAACAAATGTGCAAACGCAGATGAAAAGCAAACAGTCTTGGGATGATTATTTTTATCATGCCAGGCGCTGCCCACTTTTGGGGACCTTGGCTGTTGCTGCATTGCACGAAGGCCAAGACCCGTACGGAGAGGGAGAAGAGGAGGAAGGGAAGGTGGGAGAAACCTGACTGAGGTTAACTTGGGCTAGCCCAATCAGAGAGCAGAAAGGCAAGGGTCCTCAATTTTTATTGGATGACTAAGTGTGGAGGCGGGAGCCAGCGTACGATCCGCCTTGTATCCAGGGCCCGTTTTCTCGCTATGGATCTAGCCCAATCAGAGAGCAGAATGGCGAGTGAGACTGGCTTCTGATTGGGCATCTCGAAGTGGAGGTGTGGCCCAGGTCTGCTTGACCTTGTATTCTTCGGGAATGGCTTGGTTCTAATCCAATCATATTGCGGAAAGGCGAGGGTACCGGCTCCTGATTGGGCATCTTGGGTTGGGGGCGTGGACCAGCGCGTGCTTTGGCTCGGGACTCTGCACCTCTCTCCGCATTCGTGCTCCGTTGCTCGTGTCGTTGACTGTTGGAGCCACCTGTGTCGTCGCCGCCTCCGGTTGTGCACCATGCCGGTGGACCTGAGCCAATGGAACGGGCCCTTGGCCCTGCGGGAGGTGGATGAGAAGCCGCAGCACCCGCTCACTGTCAAGTATGCGGACAGCGAGATCAAGGAGCTGGGCCAAGTGTTGACGCCCACTCAGGTACCGGGACTAGCTTGCGACCCTGCGCGGGATGGAGGCTTGGGGGATTGGGGACTCCGCGGGGGGAGGGGGAGGAGCGACGCAGGGGCCCGGTGGCCATGCCTCAGTGCGTGCTGGCCCCGAGGCGGGAGGATTTCATGCGGCAGAGTCTGCAGGTTCCAGGTCCGGCGAGGAGGCCCGCCCCTCGTTTTACAGACGGGGAAACGAGACCAGGGAGGCCGTGTGACCTAGATCTAGAACTGCCTCCCGTTATCCTCGTCTTATAGATGGGGAAACTGAGGCTGCGCTCTGGCCACTCCCTTACAGACAGGGAACCCTAGATCTAGAGCTCCCTTCCCCCATTTTCTCTTACAGACGGGGAAACTGAGGCTAAGGAGGCCTCCTCCCACCTATTCCCCGGATGTGACATGGACCTCCGGGTTGTTCCAACAGGACCCCCTCCTTCTCTTGACTCTAGACATGTCCCCCATGTCTGCCACCTTCTTCTCTCCCCCTCCAGTGTTTCCTGATTGCCTTCAGGTCTCTGCTCACACCCCTTCCCCCCCTTCTACAAGAAACCTTTTCCCTTTAAAAAAACAAAAACCTTTTAATTGATGCTTTCTATTTTTTTAAAAGTAACACCTTTTTATTTTCAAAATACATGCATAGAGTTTATAATATTCACCCTTGCAAAACCTTGTGTTTTAAATTTTCTCCTGTCTTTCCTCTCCCCTAAGACAGCAAGTAATCCAATGTAGGTTAAACATGTGCAATTCTTCTATACATATTTCCATACCTATCGTGCTTTGCAAGAAAAATCGGATCAAAAAAATAAAGCAACAACAAAAAAAGGTGAAAATAGTCTGTTGTGAACCACATACGGTCCCTACAGCTCCCTTTCTGCATGCAGATGACTCTCTCCATCACAAGTCGATTGGAATTAATGCCTTCTGTTTCTTACAGCATCTTAGTACCCAAATATTTCTCCCCTTTCCAGGGATTCATCGAATAAAATAAAAAAATTCTCATTTCTGGGGGGTGACAGCCAGTCCTTTTCTGTTGTGTTGATGTGTGTTTATAAAGACATTCTCTCTTCCTCCCCCTTTACTACATTCTAGAAATTATCATTATTATTTTCTCTTGTGTAGTTATTGTTTCTCTGATTTGTTCTTTGGCCCATTCTTAATTTAGAATTTCATTGGAAAGTCTCCATTTGAGCCTGTTTTTTGTTGTGGTTCCTGAACCACACTTATTATTTATTGCACTATGATCCATGTAGTGCTGAAAAACATGTATTTCTGCTATCCTATTTAGACAATAAGAATTAAGATTGATTGTATGAGAGAAAAGAGACCAAATGATTATAGGGATCGTGAATCAGAGTGAGGGCATAGAAGAGACAGAAAAAGAGGATAGATAATGAAGAGAATGAGAGACCCTTTTTGGAAAGATCTTTTCATCCTTTAATGAAAATTTCAAAATTCATGAACAGACCTAGTTGAAGGGGAGGAGAGGAAGGAGGAATCTATTTATGACTAAAAGGAAAAAAGGGAGAAGAATTATGTAACCAGATAAAAGCTGGAGAGAAAAAGGAACTGATAAGCAAAACCTCAGAGGGAAAGGTGGTAATAAACCAGAGGTCGTCAAGATTTGCTGAAGAAAGCCAATGGGAACAGACCATCCTAAAAAGTCTTAATTCTAGTCTTGACAGAAATTTGTTTAGTTCCCATATTCTCTCTTTACCTTCCCCGACTTCTTAAAATTTTTTTGTTAGACTTAGCCAGAACTGAGAGGGGGATATTAAAGTGTCTTGTCGCTATTGTGTTACTATCTGTGTCTTTTTGTAGCTCTGTTTCCTTTATGAATTTGAATGCTAAGGCATCTGGAAAATTTTTTATTATTGACATTACTTTACTTAAATCTTTTTTTTTTAAGGTGACCCTGTTTCTATTGGCTCACTTCTTCTAATCCCGACCCCCCTTTCCCTTTGAAGTTTTGCTTATTCCTTTTTCTTTCCTACTTTTCTCTGTTTATATAATTCTTCTCTCCCTATTATTTTTATTTTATTTTTAATATTTTTGTTATAGCTTTTTTATTTTTTCAAATACACGTAAAGATAGTTTTCAACTTCCACCTGTCAAAAACCTTGTGTTCCAAATTTTTCTCCCCCTCTTGCTCCCTTTTTGCTTTGATCCACATTTAGTTTCTAAAGTTCTCTCCCTGGATACAGATGGCTCTTTCCATCAAAAGCCTATTGAAGTTGCCTTGAATCATCTTAGCCAAGTCCATCAGAATTGAGCATCACATAATCTTGTTGTTGCTGTGTAATGATCTCCTGGTTCTGCTCATTTCTCTCAGCATCAGTTCACGTAAGTCTCTAGTCCTCTTTTAAAATCATCCTGCTGATCCTTTCTTACAGAACAATAATATTCGATAACATTCATATATTATAACTTATTTAGCCATTCCCCAACTGATGGGCATCCACTTGGTTTCCAGCTCCTTGCCACTACAAAAAGGGATGCCACAAACATTTTTGCACATGGGGGTCCTTTTCCCTCTTTTATGACCTCTGTGGGACACTGGGTGTGCACAGTTTGATAGCTCTTTAGGCATGGTTCCAAATTGCCCTCCAGAATGGTTGGATCATCTCACAACTCCACCAATAAGGTATTAGTGTTCCAGTTTTCCCATCTCCCCTCCACCATTTATCATGATCTTTTCCTGTCATTTTAGCCAATCTGAGAGGTATGAAGTGGTACCTCAGAATTGTCTTAATTTGCATTTCTCTAATCAGTAATGATTCAGAGCATTTTTTTTTCATACAACTAGAAAGGGCTTTAATTTCTTCATCTGAAAATTGTCTCTTCATATCCTTTGATCATTTGCCAGTTGGAGAATGGCTTGTATTTTTATAATGGACAAAAGATAGAAAAGGGAAGCTTTTTATAATTTTTATAATTTGTCCACTTTTTTCCTCTCAGTCCAATAGATATCTCCTTTCTCTCCTCCCCATCAACTATCTCTGATCATGAGTTTTTAAAATTTCATTCTTTGTGTCCCTTTCCAAAAGGAATTTTTCTCTTCGTTATTCATCTTTTTTTTTCTGTTTACTCTAGCCTCTCTTTCTTTGATTTGTGACCCCTGTAATCATTTCGTGTCTCTCTTCTCTGTATTCTTGATACAGTCAAAACTTCTGTTCCAGGTGCTCCTCTTGAGGCTCTAGGGGTTGATCCACGGAGCCCCCTATTTCAATGTGCCCCGTTTTCAGAAGGATGTTGGTTAGTTGCAGGTGTCAGAACACTGCCCCATGGTAGGGCCCTCTCTCATCACTCCTGAATATGCAGTCTACCACTGATCCAGACCCTTGGTGACCTTTTTCTTCCCTTTGCCTGGGAATCTTCCATGCTCTCCCCCTCCTCCATATGTTCTTGTCCCCAGAGGTTCCAACTTCCCTCACCCACAGATAGGATGGATACATTTTTCAAGCACCAAATTCCCAGGGCAGACCCCAAGGCCTTGTCCTTTCCCAGAACATCTCTCTGGAGCATTTGTCAGTGGAACTCCCTCCCACAAGCAAAGCAAGGTTTCCCTCCCCCCTCCTTTTAATCTTTCATCTTTCTCCTCTCCCACCCTCTAGAGGCTGTCTGTCCTGAGACCACAAGGGTGATCTTTCCCTTATTGCAGAGCCCTCCATCCCCCTTTGTCCCTTTCAGGTCCCCTGCCATATTGTAATATAGTCATTTTAGACAGGGTTCTTGCCGGGCCTCTTCCCTGTTACCTTCCCACCTCCCACTCTCCCATTTTCTTCCATTTCCTTGGAAGGACATTAAAAAGTTTCTTATTGGTCTCTCTACTGGCTCCGTTGGCGTCCTTGGTATTTAGTCAGTTGTTCTTGCATTTTTGTTTTGTTTGTTAGTTTGAAGTGATTGAGAAATCAATCATCTCTTCATTTACTCTTCATTTCTTTCAAAATAAAAGTTTTAGATCTGTATTTTTAAAAAAAAATTGTAGTTAAACTAAAATTTGCATGTGGATCATCCTGAGTTGCATCCTGATCTCCCTTTGCCATTGGGAACATATTATCCCCTTGCCTCCTATGGGTTTTTTAAATGGGTACAAATAGTCTTATGTTACTCCAGTCTCCTTTTGTATTTGAAGGTCAGCCTTCTGCTCATGTCTCAATTTTTCTGAGTTGAATTGTTAATTTAACCGTTTAACCATTATCTGTCTTGAAGAATGTAGTCTTGGCTTTTTTTTTTTTTTTCCCGGTGGTAAAATGAATTCTTTCCAAAAATTGCTTTTTTCTGTTTAGAAGTGCTGGGCAGTTCTCCTGTGTGTGAAGGTTTTTGGTCCTTCTGGGAGACGGTCCTGTCTGAGATCATGTTTTGGTTGCATAGCTAGTGTATTTGCTTTTAATGTTTTTGGCCTTTTTTTTTTTTTTTGGCTTCTCTTGTTTTAGGTTGTCCTTCACCGCTGTATTTCCACCCCCAACCTCCGTGTCCTACTTCTAGTCCCTTTCCTCCACTGGTTATTTCCATCGTGTGAGTCTGTGTGTATGTGAGTGTGCAAGTGTGAGCATGCGAGTGTGTGTGTGCATGAGTGTGCGAGTGCATGTGTGCACATGTATGTGTGTGTGTGCGCGCACATGTAGCTGTTCACACATTGCCTCCTCCTTTGGATTGTGAGCTCCTTGCTGGCAGGAACGTCTGTGTGCACACCCAGTGCTCAGCAGGGGGCCTAGCAGGAAGGAGGGGCTTTCCTGAGCAGCTCCCCCGATCCCTGGAAGGGTGGGACCCCAGTTTTAACCGTGGCCGGAGGGAGCCGCCCAGACTCCTCGGCCCCTCGGAGATCCCCCCTTTACACTTAGGCTGGTGGGAGAAGGGGCTCCGGAGTCCCACCCACGCCTTGGCCCTGGCGGGGACGTATTTTGGCAGCAGCTTTAATACTCGGTTGAACAGCTTGGGCCCGGTTTGCTGCTCTCCCTCTTCCCTCTCCTGCTGAGACCCGAGAAAGCACAAATTTGGGACCTTTCCTGCCCTTTCTTGGCTGGGTTTGGCGGCAGCTCCAAAGGCTGGAAGGCCTGGCTCGCCCCGTCCCCTCTGGGCCACGAGGCTGCTTCAGGACCGCAGGACGGCGGTCAGGGTGAGGTCCCTGGGACCTGTGGTTCTTCTGCATCAGAGAATGAGGGAGCACTGGAGCGGGGACAGGAGAGTGGGGAGGACCCGGGTCCTTGCTCCTGCAGGTCTGGCCCAGGCTAAGGGACCGTGTGTCACAAAGCTCCGGCCTTAATTTCCAGCCTCCCACACAACTGTGTGACTTGGAGCTTTGTGAAGTGTGAGTCCCAGTAGCCAGTGTTGACACCGTGCTGCAGGTGTGTGAAGTATATTACACAGGTGGCCGCCTTCGGAGGTCGGGGCTGTGTTTCTCCCCATTTTACCAGGGAGCTGTGACAGGTGCCCCACTTTCCTGTCCCGGGGGGATCATCCCTGGGGATCCCCGACATCTCAGCTCAGAGAGCTCCGGTGGTTCTCCCCCTCCCCCTGCTCCCTGACACCCGCCCGCCGGCTGTCTTCCTGCAGGTGAAGGGCCGCCCCGTCAGCATCGATTGGCAGGGCTGCGACTCCTCCAAGCTCTACACCCTGGTCCTCACCGACCCGGACGCCCCCAGCAGGAAGGACCCCAAGTTCCGGTGAGTCGGGAGGGGGTGGGCACGGGGAGGGTGGACCCCGGACCCCTTTGGACCGGACCTCAGAACCAAGATGGCGGCGGCACTCTAGTTGAAGCGGGACCTGCTCTGGCAGCTCAGGTGCAGCCTCTGACGGGGGCCTGGCTGGGTGACCCTGTCCAAGCAGATCACCTGGACTGAGGGGGTCGGTGGTCCCCCAGCTCTTGGAAATGCTGTTGCGCCCATTTCACAGATGAGGAAGTGGAGGCTCAGCTGGCATGGGAGGCCAGGGTCGCTGGGCTAAAGCCGGCGCGGACCTCGGGGCCACGGGTGCTCACCACCACACTGAATTTTGTGTTTTTCCCCACAAAAGCACCTCTCTGCCACCCAGCTGGGCGCAGTGGGCACGGGCGGGTGTGGCCAGGGCCTCCTTGGGGTTCTGACCCCTCTTTCCCCCGCAGGGAATGGCACCACTTCCTGGTTGTCAACATGAAGGGCAGCGACATCAGCAGCGGCACCGTGCTCTCGGACTACGTGGGCTCGGGCCCCCCCAAGGGAACAGGTGAGGCTGAGGCCTGGAGGAGGCCCGGGGGCTCAGAGCCAGGTCAGAGGGGGGTGCCAGGGCTGTGGAGATGTGCGGGGAAGCCGGGGGGAGCTGTAGCCAGCCCTGCCTAAGGGCCTTGGTGCCCCCTGCTGGGCGTGCCCGTAGGGAGACCTGCTGAGAGCAGCTGGGGTTCTGGGGGGCAGCGCTGCTTGTGGGGGGGCCCCAGCTCCCCCCCGGGCCCCCTCGGCCCGGCCGGTTCAGCCCTACAGGCCCTTCCCCACTTTCATACCTGATGGAACCAGCCCAGAGACGCTTCCTGGCTGTGTGACCCTGGGCAGCCCCCTCCCCAAACCCCCCCCTCTGTCTCCTTTGTAAAGCGGAGATGGGATTTATGTGGGAGGGGGTCGTGCTCCAGCCGTCATGAAAGACCAGCCCAGAGTTGGGGGGACTGGCAAGTCACTGACCCTCGACCTCTGGCTGAAGGAGCTCTGGGTCCCCCCCTGCATCGGGCATCCTCCTTGGTGAATGCTGCCTCCCTGCCACCCCCAAGGGCCCGGCTCTGAGCCCCCCTCAGCCACTCCCTGGCACCTCCTCGGTTTGTCAGTGCGTGGGAGCAGGCGCCCAGTTCAGGCAGGCATGGATGGAGCTGAGGAGGGGGTCCTGGGGAGCAGCTGGGGGGCTGGCCACCTGGGCCTGACCTCAGCGAAGCCCAGCCTTGCTCTTCCCTGGCCACCATTTCTGCGTTTCAGCTCCTGGCGGGGGTGCTTCCCCTTGAGAGCTTGGGCAGGCTTGGTGCCCGGGCTTCGCGGGCAGGCTTGGTGGCTCTCCGGACGTTTGGGAGCTTTGGAATCTCCCGGTACTCCACATGACCCCTCCCCAAGTTGGGCATGGTGCAGCTTGTGGCCCGGGTGCCTAAGGAGGGGGGAGGGAGGGCCGGCTGGCGCTTGTGGAGCACTCACTGCGGGCGGGCCCTGGCTGAGTGCTCCCAGCAGCCCCAGACCGCCATGGAGTCTGGGAGGGGTGGAAGGCGGCCTCTCAGAGGAGTCCCTGTGGTCAGGGTCTTTTGTTCATTGAACACGGCTCTGAGAAGGGCTCTGCCCTCGCTTCCCAGAGCCCAGGAGCCCTGGTTCTCGGCCCTCAGGCTGGGGCCCGAGTGAGTGCTCCCGGGGTGGGGGCGAGGCAACAGCGGGGCTGCTCTTCCCCGCGGAGCGTCTGCCTGGAGAACAGCTGGGTGCCCGACCGGCTTCCGGGAGGGCATCTTCCTGGGTGTCCGCCGGCACATGTCCACCTCACCCAGCACCGCTGGGCACATAGAGGGGGGCATCTCTCCAGCAATTACAGAATGGGGTCTAATTATGGAAACGTGCACAGGGAAGGGCCATCCTCACAAGCAGGCGGCTGCTCTCATTAAAAAACCCGCCAACCCGCTTTTTGCCAAACTTGGAGCGCCCTGTGCCCCGGGATCTGGCCAGATGGGGCCGGGCATGGCCTGGCAGGGACCCTGGCTGGTCATAAGAGGGGCTGGGCCCCCTTTGCCAGCTCTCACCCGCCCAAGTCCAGCAGTGGGGGGAATGACAGGAAGGGTCTGCGGGCCCCACGGGTGGCACAGCTTGGCGCTGACAGCCATGCCCCCGTGCCCTCTGCTTTTGCCCAGGTCTTCACCGCTACGTGTGGCTGGTTTACGAGCAGAGCGGGCCGCTCAAATGTGACGAACGTGTCCTGTCCAACCGTTCCGGGGACCACCGCGGCAAGTTCAAGGTGGCCGCCTTCCGCAACAAGTACAAGCTGGGTTCCCCCACCGCGGGCACGTGCTACCAGGCCGAATGGGATGATTACGTGCCCCGGCTGTACGAGCAGCTGGCCGGGAAGTAGGGCGCCCGACCCAGACCATGTGAGCAGGCCCCCTCCCCCCCTTATTTCCGGGTCTTTGTGGGGGGGGGGGGGAGTCGGTGTTAGTGCAAGTCATGATTTGATTGGAGCATCCTGGGGGAGAAGTAGCCCCAATCTCAGGCCGCCCAGCCTCCAGCGCGCCCCGGCCCGTCCTGTCCTGTCCTGGTGGCACGTCAGCGGGCAGGCCTGGAACATCCAGATCCGCTTTCCCCTCCGGAGGGTCCAGGTCTTGGCCGGCATCTCACCGAGAAAAAATTGAAGCTGATCCGAGCCCGCCTTTGACCTCTCAGTTCCCGGGAAGCAGTTTGGGGTCCCTTGTGTCATTTGCAGCCGGAAGGCGGTGGGGGGGTCACTGACGTCCCCCTCCCTCCGCACTCCCCCGGCTGGGCGCTCGGGTGCCCCCATTTTCGGTTAGAGTTGTTTCCCCCGTTCAATGTGCTGCTCTTTGTGGTTTGTGTTTCATTGCGCTGTTTGCTGCTTGTTGAATTAAAAAACTGGAATAACCCGGCTCCTGCTTCTTGACTGGCATTTAGGGCTGGGGTTAGGGAGGCCGCAGCCTGGGGCCGGGCCTGTTAGTCGGAGGGGTTTCCCACAAGTCTTTACAGGAAGCCAGAAAGGCGGCCTTGAGGTCAAACCCTCCTGGGAACATGGACTTGCCGCTGATCCCCGGTCACATGGACTTGGCTTAGGAGCCATGTGGGGGGGAGGGGCTCTTGGCCTGGGAGGGGGCTCTGATCATGGGAGGGGCTCTGACCGGAGGGGGGATTCCTGGCCGAGGGGGGAGGGGAGGTTCTGGCTGGAAGAGCTGGCCTCCTGTCCTGGCCCTGGGCTTTGTGGGATATTGGCCCCTCACCTCCTCTATAGAAGGAGGGGGAGATCTAGAGCATCTGATGTCCCTTCCCCCCAACTCTAAGGCCAAGGTCAGCATCCCACCACTCCCTTCACAGTTGAGGAAGCTGGGGCTCAAGGTCACACTGCCTGCTCCGGCGCACAGCTGGCATCCCCACCCAAGCCTGTTTCCAAGGCCATCCTTCACTTGGCCTGCAGTTATTGAGTGACTGCTGTATACAGGCCCTGCCAAGCTCCCTCCCTGGCCATCCCGAGGGACAGTATGGCCAGAAGCCCCAGCACTCCAGGAGCCGGCCCGGGCACCCTTCGCCCTCACGTGCTGCCAGCGGCTGCTCAGGTTGCTTCGTTACAGCCTCTGCTAATCCTGAAACAAAAGTGGGGTGTCGGGGTGGGGGGGGTTAGTAGTAGGAAAGCTTTACTTTGCCTTGCAGCAAGAGCCAGCCCCGGACAGTGGGGCCCTGGTGGGAAGGTCTGGTTGAGTTTCCTCAGTTTGTGTAAGAAGGCTCCGTGGGGGTCACTGGCGCCAGCCCTCCCAGCGGGGTGCCCGCCCCCCCCTTTGGGGGTTCTGTGACGGGGTGCCCCCAGCACAGCCTTCAGGGGCCTCTGGCCCTGGTGGTTGCAGTCTGTGTTTGCATCCCTAGGGCTTGGCTTAGGCTGGCACTCAGTAGGTGCTTAATAAATGCTGATCCTGTGATTGTTTTCTATCCTATTCTCTTCCTCCCAGGGTTCTCAGTTCATTTAAGGCTTCAGCAAATAGATCCCCACCTCCAGGAGGCAGAGACCTTGAGTTCGATTTCTAATTTTACAGAGGGGGAAATAGGCCCAGACAGGGGAAGTCACATGCCCGAGACACAGGGACCCTCACTTGCAAACCTGGGTCAGCAAGGGCCCCCCACCTCCCATCAGTCGGCCATTAAACTTAGGGTGCCGAGGAGCCAGGCGCTCGGCTTCCTGCCAGACCCCGCGAGTCGCCTCGCCTCTGGTAAAAGGCACCACCACAGGCCCAGAGCCGCGGGGGCCTCGGGGGCCATCACCTGACCGGTTTTACAGGCAGGGAAACTGAGGCTGGCAGGGAGGCGGGGCCCTGCCAGCTCGAACCCTGTGGCCCTGAGCCCAGGTAACTTGCACCGTTAGCGTTGCCTTCGATTCGGCTGCGGCCCTGACGCCGCCTCCGGTTGGGACCTTGACCCAAGCCCCGTCTGGCTAAAGCGGGCTGGAATGGGGGGTGCCACGGGCCGAGCCTGCCTCTCAGCAGGGGGTGGAGCAGCCTGGGCCGCGTCAGCTGGAGCGGGGACCGCCATGAGCAAGCAGTGAGCTTCCAATGCGCCCTAGCCGAGCTCCTGCTCCCTCTGCCCTCCCCTTGGCACAGCATGGCACCCGGGACGGGGCCCAGGGCACGATCAGCTGGCCATGGAGAGCCATGACGGGCCCCCTGCAGGGACCCCGAGGCCCACACAGGCAGGGGCGGTCAGTATTTGTGACAGGTGGCCCCTGGCCAGCCGGCCCTTAAAGCAGAAAATAAAGCGCAGCCTGAGATTAGAAAGGGCAGCCCAAGCTACAGAAACAGCGAACGTTCCGAACGTCCGCGGGCCCCTGGGAAGAGCCGGCCCGACCAGAGCTCAGTCAGAGGGAACTCCCGCTGCGGAAAGCCGCTTCCCCAGGCCGGTCACCACCAGCGGACTCCCAGAGGCCCTCGGAGATGGGGCTGGCTCAGGGTCACCCAGCAGGGGGCCTGGCAGCCGGCCTTTGCCTTCTCCCAGCCTCCAGCTGCGAGAATGCCCGGAGGTCTCGCGACCGCTCAGGGCAGTTTTCATCGACCTCTCGGCCCAGTAAGGCCCCAGTCTGGGCAGGTCGGGGACTGACCGTCTCCCCTAGGCACTGGGCAGGTGCAGGCTGAGCCCGAGTCCAGAACCAAGCAAAAACCTGGTAGCGAGGGTTCTGGTTCACTGAGGCTTCGGGGCAGAACCTGGGGACAAGGGAGCGCCGGCCCCGGCATCCCACCCGCCCTCCCAGGGGCTGACGGACCTCTGCTCTGGCTCTCCCTCGGCCGGCGGCTCCGGACCGGATCGAGGCTGGCGCCCGGTCTGGGGAGCTGAGCTGGGCCGGCCCTTCCGTGTCCCCTCTGGAGGTTCCTCTGACCTCAGCAGGGCGGGATGGCGAGCTGGCCCTCCCCCATTTCCATGTTCCGGGGCACAGTCTGACCCCGGCTCCTGCCCTTGGCTCTGGGTCCCAGAAGCCACACGGGGTGACCGGCGGCCGTACTCCGCGGCACTTGGGGAGCAGGAAACGGCCAGCGGGCTTCAGGATGTGCCCCCCCAGGGCAAGCTAAAAGCAAAACCTGCTCCAATGACACAGCCAGACGTTGTGATGAACACTTTTATTTACAAATATAATTAAAAGCTCTGACAGTTATCATGCTCTTCCTTGGAACCTGAAAAGGGTTTTTTGTTTGTTTTTTTTTAAAGTGCATGCAAAAGAAGTAAAGCATTTCTTTTAAACCGTTTTTTATTGTAAGAAAATACACAGTTTGAAAGTGTGAATAATGTAATATTTATGACCGAGAGATGGGATTGGGGGTCACGGGAGGCGGGGGAAGGAAGGAGATAGAAAGAAAAAAGATCAAGGTCATTTGTTTGAGAGACAGTGTTGGATTCCAAATATTGACGTGGAAAAGGGTGGGGGGGGAGGAAGAGGACGAGGAGGAGGAAGTAAAAAAATTTGATCAGAGAAACAGTTAAAATACAATATGAAAATAAGTCATACCTCTCCTTAAATTCCTTCTATACACAAAATACACGATTTGCTTAAGCCCAATTTGTGCTACTGGGAATCTGTGAGCTTTTTAAATGTATTCACATTCTCTGCAACAGCAGAAAATGATTATGATACAATCAGAATATGCTGAAGGCAAGCGAAACCCTTGCCAGCAGGTTCTTAAAAATCACAATATCTCTGCCCCGCCCCCGCCCGCCCCCCCTCCCCACCCCAATCCCCAAAAAAGTAATTATTATGTCACCACTGATATGTACATCACAATTAGATTCTGTAAAATGTATCAAATTTTTCAATCTTTAATAAAACTTTTTTTTAAATTCCTGATGAATAAATACCCAAAAAAAAGAAAAGAAAAAGAAAAAAAAAGGAAAGAAAAGGAAAGAAAGAAAAGGAAAGAAAGAAGAATGCAGCAGCTATTTAAGGTGTAAGGCTGCGGATATTGTGTCTCTCTCCCCCTTGGCATTTAGAATTTTTTTCATCATTTTATATATATAGATATATATATATATATATATTATAAATTTTTTTTTTTTTGCTTGACTTTCATAGGTTGGTGGTAATGAGTGATTGCTTTAAAGAAACATACATCCACTTTAAAAAAAAATTATTTCTTGGTCGGTTGGTTTGTTAAAACTGTCTCCAAAGTTTTCACTGAAACATTTTATAATCACATCAATACTGTGACGTACTATGGATAAAAGAGCGGCCCGGGGGGTGGCCGGCACTGAAACTTGACACGGGGGAGGAAGGGGCCCCTGATGGAGTAAGAATGTACAGGCACTAGTCCGACACAATGTCAGTAAGAGTAAGAGAGAGAGAGAGCGAGAGCGACGCCCGTTCCAATGGGGAATGTGGTTTTGCAGGATTTTAATTTTCTTTTTTTCATTTTTTTTTTATTTTTTGTAAATGGCAAAAAAATTTAATCTCATCTATAGTCCTCCTTAGGGTAATCTAATGTAACCAAATTCCCAAATCCCATCCGAAGGCTCTCCATGTCAAAAGTTTCAATCTCACGCTCTTGTCTTTCCAACAGAAACTTGATCCTCTCGCTGCGTTCCTTCTGAAGGGCGGCCAGCTCCTCTTCAATCTGGAACAGAACCAGGCGTTGGCCTCCTGCGGGCCAGGCAGCCACCCCTCCCAGGCCCGGTCGGTCTGGCGCTACCCAAGGGCCCTCCCAGAGGCAGCGGCCCAGGCCGGGAGGGGGTCCTCGGCCCGGAGCAGCCCCCAGACCACGTACCTTTTGCTCAAGATGTGCCCTTCGAAGAGACACTCTCTGCTCCAGCTTCTGGAGCTCCCGCTCGTGCTGGGCCTCCGTCTGCATCTTGATTTTGCTCTGGTAGGCGTTGAGCAGCTCCATCTCCTGCTGCAGCTGCAGCCTTAGGGCCTGGCACTCGGCTTCCTGGGCCTCGTCCAGCCTTAACTGTGGGGCAGAGGAGGCCGAGCAGAGCCTCAGCACCGGGCTCGAGCTGCCCTCCTCCCCTCCCCCCGACCCCGGAGCTTTCTTGGGGTCCCACAGAGTGCCTGCGGTCGTAACTGACCCATGAGGTGTTTTGGGGGGGAAAGGGCTGAGCAGGGCCCAGACTCGCCTGCTGAAAAGGCCCAGACTGGGGGCTCCTGGGCCTGGCGGGGGCCAAAAGCTTTCTTAAAAACAATTTTATCAGGCTGAATTGGAGACAGACTTGCTTAGGACCACAGGATTGTGAGCTGGAAGCAAGATCGGGAAACCGAGGCAGAGAAACAGCACTCAGGCTCCCATGTCGCCCGCCCAGCGTGCTGCAGGGAGGCATCTCTGAGCTGCCTCTCCTCCTTGTTCTCCTCATTACCATTGCAACGAGCATGTACACCAAGCCTGCACTAAGTTCTCTGCAAACACCTCAGGTGATCCAGCAGATCTGGGACAGAGGTGCTGCGACCTCATTTTACACCTGAGGAAACTGAGGCAGGCAGCCAACGACTGGCCCGGGGTCACACGGCCAGGAAGCGGCTGCAGGGTCAGAGCTCTGACCACTGCACTGCCCCAGGTAACAGAGGATAGCGTTCAGCACTGTGGTGGCCGGCTCTCGGAGAGGCCGAGGCTCCTTAACCTGGGCTCTCTGAGCCGCTTTTGCATGACTTTCCCGTGCGCGTTTTATTTGCTGCCCCTTGCTCTAAGCTGCTCGGCCAGCCTCGCCTGCCCTTCGCCTCCACCCAGTGTCTCCGCTAACTGCCAAGGAAAGAACGAGGGCTTTTAGGACGGTTTAGAAAAGGGGTCAGCCCAGCACCCCTTCTGAGCGCGTGAGGGGGTGACGCGATAGACATTTAATTTGCAAAAAGGACAGGCCGCTCTGAGCCAAGCTGATGGGAAATCCCTTCTCGCTTAATTATCTTTCATACCCACTGGAAATCCGACCTGAATTTCCCGAGGATGGAGCGGGTTCTGGGAGAAGGGGCAAGGGCTTCTTGTGCAGAGTGCCACGGGGGCTTGGGGCAGACCCAGGAACAGCAGTTCCAGAAACTCGCTGCCCACTCGGCCCTGGCTTGCTTTGTAAACACAGCCCCATCTTCCCTCCAGGGGCTGGAAGGGCCCTGAGCGGGCTTTCTAGGCCAGTCTCCTTGTTTTACGTGCAGAGATCTGAACCCAGGCCTTCTCAGTGCAAACCTGGCCTTCTGACACAAGGCCGGCGGCATCACAGAAACTTGGAGAGGAGAGAGCGGCTGGAAGTGCCAGAGGCACGATTACGGGCCTGCCTCCTCCCCAGGGAGCACTTTGCATCAAATTCACAGTCAAGAAGTAGGCTGGAAAAGTGAGAAAATAACAAAAAAAGAGTTGGCCACAAAAAGACCAAGAGATACTCAGGACAAAACCAAAGCCTCCGAGAAACATGCTGACCGGGCACAAGCCCACTGAGCATTCCCAGGAGAGGAAGAGACAAGAGCGGCAGAGGGAAAACCGGGAAAAGAAACGAGAGTGACAAAATAAACTATGGAGAGAGAATGACAGCTTGGGAAAAGAGGCCCCAAAATGCTGAAGAAAACTCCATTGGCCTAATGGTGAAAGGCGCAAAAGCTCACTGAAGAAGATGCCTTAAAAAGTAGAATTGGTTGGGCTTATATCCCAAAGAAATCATAAAGGAAGGAAAAGGCCCCACATGTGCAAGAATGTTTGTGGCAGCCCTTTTTGTAGTGGCTAGAAACTGGAAATTGAATAGATGCCCTTCAATTGGAGAATGGCTGAATAAATTATGGTATATGAATGTTATGGAATATTATTGTTCTGTAAGAAATGACCAGCAAGATGATTTCAGAGAGGCCTGGAGAGACTTACATGAGCTGATGCTGAGTGAAATGAGCAGAACCAGGAGATCATTATACACAGCAACAACAGTACTATATGACGATCAATTCTGATGGACATGGCTCTCTTCAACAATGAAATGTTTCAAACCACCTCCAATTGTTCACTGAAGAAAGCCATATACACCCAGAGAGAGGGATGCGAAATGTGGACCACAACATAACATTCTCATACTCCTTGATTGATGTTTGCTTACATTGTGTTTCCTTTATCTGATATATCGTTTGTGTAGATAAGATTTTTCTTGCACACCAATGATAAGTTTGGAAATATGTATACATATATTCGATTTGCCAATATTTTAACATAATTAACATGTAGTGGATATCCTGCCATCTAGGGGAGGGGTGGGGAGTTGGGGGGAAAAATTTGTAACGGAAAGCTATGTAAGGGTTATTGTTGAAGAATTACCCACACATACGTTATTCAAATAAAATAAAAAATTAAAAAAAAAAAAAAAAAAAAAAGTAGAATTGGTCTGAGGGACACGGCTCTCTTCAACAATGAGGTGAATCAAACCAGTTCCAGTTGTTCAGTGATGAAGAAAGCCAAATACTCCCAGGGAGAGGCCCGTGGGATCTGAGTGTGGACAACAACCTAGCATTTTCATGCTCTCTGTTGATGTTGGCTTGCATTTTGCTTTCCTTCTCAGGTTTGTTTTTTTTCCTTCCTTCTAGATCCAGTTTTTCTTGTGCAACAAGATAACTGTATAAATATATATATACATATATTGGCTTTAATATATATATATTTTAACATATTTAACATGTATTGGGCTACCTGTCACCTAGGAGAGGGGATGGGGGAAAGAGGGGAAAATTTGGAACATAAGGTTTTGCAAGGGTCAGTGTTGAAAAATTACCCATACATATGTTTTGTGAATAAAAAACTTAATTAATAAAATTAACAAAAACTTAATAAAAATTAAACAAACAAAAAACCCAGAATTGGTCTAATAGTAAAAGAGTAAAAAAAACTCACTGAAGAAAATGATGCCTTAAAAATTAGAATTGAGCAAGTAGAAGCTAATGACTCTATGAGACATCAAGAAACAATAAAACAGTCAAAAAATGGAAAAAAATAGAAGAAAATATGAAATATCTCATCAGAAAAACAATTGACCTGGAAAATAGATTGAGGAAAGATAATTTAATAATTATTGGACTTCCTGAAGGCCATGATCGAAAAAAGAGCCTACACATCATACCTCAAGAAATTATAAAGGAATACTGTCTCTGTATCTCAGATCCAGAAAGTAAAATGGAACTTGCAAGAATCCAGCAGTCCCTCCTGAAAGATCCTCAAATGAAAACTCCCAGTGAAACTATAGTCGTAGTCAGGAGCACATAAGATTTAGCAGCTTCCAAGATAAAAGAGTAAAGGGCTTGGAATATAATATTCCAGAAGGCAAAAGAACCAGGATTACAACCAAGAATAACTCAACCAGGAAAACAGTATAATTTTTCAGGGGGAAGAATGGATAGTTAATAAAATAGAGACCTTTCAAGCATTCCTGATGAAGAGACCAGAATTGAACAAAAAATATGATATTCAAACAGATGACTCAAAAGGCACATATAAGAGAGAAAACATAAGGGATTCAATAGGGTTAAACTATTTATATTCCTATACGGGAAGATTACACATATAATTCCTAAGAACTTTATGATTATTAAGTCATTTAGAAGCAGTCTACATAAATCAAGGGTACAAGTGTAAGTCAGTTATGTTGGGATGATCTCAAATAAAATGGGGTGAGAAAGGAGGGATATGCTGGGAGAAGGGATTATATAACACATTACATAATTATATACGTAATTACATATTACATAAAAGAGGGCACACAAAAAAGAGTTTTGACAGAGGAGAGGTAAATGGTGGGTGATGGAAGGCAATTCTTGAGCCCCACTCATCAGAATTAGCCCAAAGAGGAAAGAATACACACTTGCATATATAGACACATAATATTATATATATATATATATATATATATATATATAAAATCATCACACTCACTTGGGTATAAAAATCTATCTTATCCAACAAGGAAATAGGAGGGGAAAGGGATAAGAAAGGGGAGGGGCTAAAAGGGAAGAAAGATTAGGGGAAGTCAGAAACAAAACAGCCTTTAGAAAAGGGATAGGATAAAAAGAAAAGAAATAGAAGAAAATAAGATGGAGGAAAGTGCACTTTAAATAACCATAACTGTGAATGTGAATGAGATGAGCTCATCTATAAAATGGAAACATAGCAGAATGGAATAGAAACCAGAGGTTTACAAGAGACACACTTGAAAAAGATACACCTAGAGTTAAAATAAAGAGATTTAGCAGAATTTATTATGCTTCAGCTGAAGGAAAGAAAGGCAGGAATAGCAATCATGATCTCAGACAAAGCAAAAGTAAAAATAGATCCAATTAAAAGAGGTAACTTTTATTTTTTATTTTTTGCTTTTTTCTGAGGCAATTGAGGTTACGTGACTTGCCCAGGGTCACACAGCTAGGGAGTGTCTGAGCTCAGATTTGAAGTCAGGTCCTCCTGACTTCAGGGCTGATGCTCTGTCCACTGTGCCACCTAGCTGCTCCAAAAGTGATAACTTTTAAAAGGGAATAAGAATAGGGATAAAGGGAAACTATTTTGATAAAAGGCGCCATAGACAATGAAATGATACCACATTTTTAAGCCAAGTTTCTCTGATAAAGACCTTTTTGCTCAAATATAAAGGGAACTGAGTCAAATGTATAAAAATATGAGGCATTCCATAATTGATAAATTTTCAATGGATATGAAATGGCAGTTTCAGAAAAAGAAATCAGAGCTATAATTATATGAAAACAACTAGAGTCATATGCTCTAAATTACTACTGAAAAGGAAAAACAAAACAACTGTGAGATATCACTTCATATTTATCAGAAATGAAAAACGCTGGCAGGTTAGGGGGAAAATATGCACACACTAATGAATTTTTGACTACTCCAGAAAATAACTTGGAATGATCCCTAAAGAGTTATAAAACTGTTTATATCTTCTGACCCAACATTATGGGTTCAAGGAGATCAAAGAAAAAAAAAAAAAAAGATGTATCCATACAAAAATATTTGTAGCAGCATTTTTTCTCTGGTGCCAAAGAAATGGAAATTGAGGGGAGGTCCGTCAGTGGGAGAATGGCTGACGAGCTATGGTATATGAATGTGATGGAATACACTGTGCTTTAAGAAATGACAAAGGAGGGGCAGCTAGGTAGTGCAGTGGATAGAGCACCAGCCCTGAAGTCAGGAGGACCTGAGTTCAAATCTGGCCTCAGACACTTAACATTCCCTAGCTGTGTGACCCTGGGCAAGTCACTTAATCTCAATTGCCTCCGCAAAAAACAAACAAAAAGGAGTAAAAAGAAATGACAAGGGAGACTTAAATGAGCTGATGCAAAGTGAAGTGAGCAGAACTGGGGGATCACTGTCTACAGTAACTGTAATGTCGTAATGAGGATCAACAAGGCGGCGAGCCAAGACTGTTCCAAGGGGCCCATGATGAAAAATGCCATCTAGCTCCAGAGAGAGAGAACGATGAACCAGGAGGGCAGACCGAGGCAGAGTGCTCTCACTCTATTTTGGGGCAATCCGGTTAAAATGGAAACACGGTCAGCAGGATTTCACATGTGTAATTGATATCTCATAACCTGCCTTCTCAGTGGGTGGGGAAAGGGCAGGAGGACAGCATTTGGGACTCGAAAAAAGAACGTCTAAAATCAATACCTATTTTTTAAAAAGAGAGAAAAGGTCATTAGATCTGGCAATTAGATGGTTACTGGTGACTCCTTTGTGTGACAAAGTTGGAGCCATATTGCAAAAGTTGAGGAGTTGAGAGGGGGGAAAGGGACTAGAGACAGGGCAGTCTTGCCTGAGGAAGGGAGGAGAAGTGAAGGGGATGGTGATGGGGTCTGAAGGGCCCATTTAATGCAGTGAAGAAGGAGATAGACGTAAGC
>JAJPUD010007413.1:44927-108211 GCA_023553655.1 Myrmecobius fasciatus | reverse complement strand
TTTTTTTGCTTCAGAATCAGTCTAGAGGCTTCATATTTTGTTGGTTTGAGGGGAGGTTAGAGGAGGTTACAGAGAATCCTGTCTGATCTCTGCCACCATGGCTCCACCCCTGGAAGGACAAGAATTGAATTTTCAAAAAGGAATATTTAGGTTTTGAATAAGGGATGTAACATTTTCCTAACAATTGTAGCAATTCAAAAGATGGGATGGATTTCCTTAGGAGTTAACTGGTTCCTGCTTTCTGGATAGCTTTGAGAAAGACCAGAAGTCATTTATTCTTTAAAAAAAATCAATAGTGTTTTCTTTTTCCAAATATATTTTAAGATAGTTTTCAACATTAATTTTTGTAAGACTTTGTTTTCCAAATTTTTCTACTTCCCTCCCTTATCAAAGACAAGAAGTAATCTGATATTGGTTATATATATATATATATATATATTCAGTTCTTTAAACCTGATTCCATGTGTGTCATGTTATGCAAGAAAAATCAAACAAAAAATGGAGAAATATGAGAAAGAAGGAAAGAAATAAACAAAAAGGTGAAAGTACTATGCTTTAATCCATCCATATTCAGCTGACATAGTTCTTTCTCTGTATGCAGATGACATTTCCCAAATGCCATGAATTATCACCTTGTTGAAAAGAGCCAAGTCCACTACAGTTGATAATCATGTAATCCTGCTATTATGTACAATGTTCTCTTTGTTCTGCTTGTTTTATTGAACATTGGTTCATGTAAGCCTTTCCAGTTAAAGTTCTGAAAGCAGGCTGGAGCCCATTTTTAGTATTTGTGTTGTAGAAGTGGTGAGGTAACTTCCAGATCTAAAATTATGTATCTTGAATTAGCCTTCATGGACATTGAGAAAGATTGCCTGCTGTTTATCCTTCTTCCATTATGGACAATTTAAAATAAACTGAGCAATAGTACCAAAAGGTACTGAGGAAGCTTCATGAACATAAGCAAGTAAATTAAAGCCACATACCATTGACCTGAAACAAACATGAAAGTGATAAAACTTATCTCTGAAGCTTTGCTGGTTTCTTCCCCATAATCTTTCTATCAACAACAGCAGCCATTACTGCTTCTAATTCTTCCTTACCTGAAGAATTTATAAATAAGAACTTTGGACTCAATGATCTCTAATTTATATGAAGGCAAAATGCTATGAATAGTCTACTTTGAATAAATTGAGTAATTTGAAGATTTTTGAGCAGAGGAATTGGCTAACCCTATCTAGCCATAAGGTAGAATTTCCTAGCAATAGTTTGGAGAATTAATGGGAAAAAAGGGACTATGGAGAATGGAGATATGGGTGGATGTTTAAGGGCATAAAGACATTGTTATTAGAAGCAATCTATCATGGATTATAAGAATCAATTGACTGAATGTTCAAATGGCTACCTGATTCTTTGCTATCTGAGCCCTAGCATATGAAATGTAGCTGCCATGATAGTGTGTATTATAGGCTAACAAAACAACCAAAAATGGAAAGGTTAAATTTCCTAAAGTACAATTAAAATTATTTCTCTCTATTCAAAAAAAATAAATTATTCAAAAGCTTTTTTCTACTGAATAAAGTTTGGAGTTTAAATATAAACAAGAAATTCAAGAAACTCCATTATGTAGTCAAAACTATGTTTCCAGTCTAATATATTACTTTTTTCCCTACATAAAGCCTTTTTTCTAACAAAAATGGATACCCAGTTCATAAAAACAAAACAAAACAAAACAAAACAAAAACATATTTTCTCCTCCTCTAAGGTTTGGTTTATGCAGCTCCACTCTAAGGGTCTTCTGTTTCCTAGTTATGTAATTCATTCCCATTCTTCAAGACACAGAACAAATGACTTCATCCCTATGAAACCCATCTGTGACCTCTACTCCACATACCCAAAGTAGAAATAAAATCACTCAATAAAACTCCGTAGTTAGTACCTGACCTATTGAATCATTTTGATCATGTCCAACTCTTCATGACCCCTTTAATGGTTCATCATTCCCTTCTCCAGCTAATTGTATAAATGACAAACTGAGGCAAAAAGGATTAAGTTACTTGTCCAGGGTCACACAACTAGTAAGGAAGATTAGTGCCTTTGAAGGGAGAACTTGCTGAACACATTTTGAAACTACTCATCTCCCTTTGATGTCCACCTATCACTCAATTCTCACCTATGGCTCTATGTACAGCAGCGACATTCTGCCAAAACCATCATAGCAGACAGACTGAACCAGATTAAAGATAAGCTACAGGTTTCAAATCCATCAGCGAGTTATGAGATTATTTACCCCTAATAATTGAAGACATACTACAGCAGAATGGGAAGATGAAGACAATTTGTTCCAAAGCCATGAAGAAAACTGAAGCAGATACTGCAAAGTTCTAATAGCTTGGTTAGACATTGAAGATGCCAAAATTACCCACCGCATCCTGGAACATCATCAGCATCTTCACTTTTGTTCTGTCACTGGATGTGAATGATTCTGGAAAAGTGGGGCTGATGATTTTGCACTACTCTGCCTCACTTAAATCAAATTTACATAGAAGTCAAGGCATGCCATAGTTTTATCCCAATATCCTAATCTCATTTGTCCTCTTCAAAAATGAAAGATTACCAACAACAAGAAGTGTCAGAGGCCAGACTTGAACTCATAAGTATGAGCCTTTGTGATTGCAGTCCAGTACTCCATCCACTGTGCCACTTATTGTCCTTGTTAACTAGTTTACCACAGTTTTACCATTTATCAGCAAATTTCTTGAGTGTATATCTGATGTCCTATATTAAAAGGTCTACATGGCAAAGACTTTATTTTATTCAGTTTATATCTCCTATGGCACATGATAAAATGTGATGTGCCTCATAGAGATTAAATGGATATTTAGTGAAGTGAATCATACCTAATCAATTTTACTTTTACTGCTTTTGGGGCTTGCTTTAGGTTTTTCTTGCTAATTACTTCTTGCTAATGCTTACTTACATCAGAAAATCATTTAACTAATCACCAAAATAATATTTGTGAAAGCAGAAGGGTTTTATTGACTTGAAAGTATTTATTGACTTAAATGCTTTCCCCCTTAATTACATACTTCTCAATTCCCTAAATTATTTTTCCTTTTTTGAAAAACCCTGCATTCTTTTATTCCTTCAAAGTTTGAAATGGAGGGGGATGGAGCCCAGATGATGGACAACAGATAGACCTCTATGTGACTTTTTCCAAGCTTCCCTGAAATTAATAGCAGATTAAATCTCTAAACTGGTTTTGGAGGGACAGAACCCACAAATATTTGGAGACCAACAAATATCCAGAAGAAGATACTTTGGTGGAAATTCAGAAAAACAAAAAACAAACAAACAAAAAAAGATAAGGTCTATTTCAATCACACAGTGAGAGTGGCTCTGAGCACAGACTGCAGTACAGGGAGCTGGGGGGCAGGGAGCCAGGGTGGGGAGCCAGGTCATTGTAGTGACCATGCACCAGGGAATCTACTGTGAGACTCTTAGACATTTTGTTCTGATTGCAAGACTGTTGTTCAGCAGATTTGCTTTGTCACCCAAAAGCAAATACAAAAGGCAAATTGTGAGCCATTGAGCTCCAGAAGAACATGGGGCATAGCTGCACTTACTTAGCCTCAGAAGTATAGAACCTCCCCAGGGCAAACTAAAGTGGCTGTTGCCCTTTTGCCTTAAGAGCAGACCTCAATCTTTAAAAAAATGAGCAAAAAAAGCAAAAAGTACTCTGACCATAGACAGCTTTTATGGAGAAAGAGGAAAACAGACTTCAAACTCTGAAGATACTAAAGGCAAACCAAGTCCAGATGAAGCCCCAAAGGGTGATATAAGTTGGCCCATATTTCATAAGGCTCTATTAAATGAAATAAAAAAGCACCTTAAAAGAGAGTTAAAAGAAAATGGGGAAAGGAAAGGAAATATTTGCAAGAGGGTATGGAAAAGGAAAACCAGAAATTATTTGAAGAAAACTTCTTAAAAATAGACTTGATGAAATGGGAAAAAAACATATAACACCTTAGAAAAATAGATATGAAAAAGAAACCAATTCATTGAAAAACATAATATATGACATGGAAAAAAATGCAATGAACCAAACCCTTCATATAAAGGTTCAGTTGGCCAAATGCACAAGGATATAGAAAAGCTAACTGAATAAAATAATTAATTAAAATTAGAATTGAACCAATGGAAGTGGATGAATCAATGAGACTTTAAGAAACAGTCAAACACAACCAAAAAAGAAAAGAAAAAGAAAAAAGAAATAAAATGTAAAAATACCTCATTGGAAAAACAACAGAACTGGAAAATAGATCTAGGAGACACAATCTAAGAATTATTGGACTTTCTGAAAACCTCAACATCATCTTTCAGGAAATCATCAAGGAAAACTACCTGGATATCCTAGAAACAGTAGATAAACTAGTCATTGAAAAAAATCATCAATCACCTTCCAAAAGAGACCTGAAAATGAAAACTCCAAGGAACATAACTGCAAAATTTCAGAATTATCAAAACAAGAGAAAATATTGCAAGAAGCCAAAAAGAAATAATTAACATGTCGAGGAGCCACAGCCAGGATTACTTACGGCCCAGTAGCTTCCACTTTAAAAGATCAAAGGGCATGTAATGTGATATTCCAAAAAGCAAAGGAGCTTGGATTACAGCTAAGAATCAATTATCCAGAAAATTTGAGCATCATCTTTCAGGGAAAAAAGATGAACATTCAATGAAACAAGTGAATTTCATCTATTTTGGATGGAAAGATTAGAGCTATATAGAAAAATTGATCTTCAAATGCAGAACTCAAGAAAAGCATAAAAGGATAAAAAAGAAAAGAAATAATTTTCTTTAAAAGTTTAAAAGCTAATATCCCCATATGAGAAGATGTGTTTAAGTTTTGAGATCTATATCTCTGTTGTGAGTATACTTAGATGGTACAGGCATAATTAAATTTTATTGTGATGATTTAAAAAAGAAATTAGAGGAGTGATTCTACTGGAAGAAGAGAAAAATCAAGTTAAAATGGTGTAAATTGCATCTCATGAGAAAGCAAAAAAGACCTATTGCAATTGAGGGAAAGAGGGGAGGAGGATGAGCATTGTGTGAATCTTACTCTTATCATATTTGGTGCAAAAAGAGAGAATACATTACACATTTGGCTTCACAGAAAAGCTTGTTTCACCCCATAGGAAAGTAGCAAGGGAAGATGGAAAGGAAGGGGGAGGCTAATAGAAGGGATAACAGAAGTAGAAGGGGAAAGATATAAGAAAGGGGGCGGGGCTGCAAAAGGTGAGGGCTATTTGAGCAAGGGAGTGATCAATAACAAAACACTGGGGAGAAGGGAAAGGGTCAAGGGAAAGCAAAAAAAAAGTATATTTGGGGTAAACAAGATGACAGGAAATACAGAGTTTGTAATTTTATGTGTGAATATGAAAGGAATGAACTCTCTGATAAAATGGAAGCAGATAGCAGACTGGATTAACAGCCAGAATCCTACGGTTTGTTGGTTACAAGAAACCCTTTTAAAGCAGAATGACGCATTTAGAATAAAGGTGAAAGGTTGGAGCAGAATTTATTTTTCTTCAGCTGAAGTTAAAAAAAAAAGAAAGTAGAGGTAGCAATCCTGATCTCAGATCAAGCATAAGCAAAAACAGATCTAATTCAAAGAGATAAGGAAGGAAACAACATCCTATTTAAAGCTATCATAGATAATGAATTAATGTCAATACTTAACATATATGCACCAAGTAGTATAGCATCCAAATACCTAGAAGAGATGTTAAGAGAACTGCGAGAAGAACTATATAGCAAAATTATACTAGTGGGGAATTTCAACCTTGCTCTCTAAGAACTAGATAAATTAAACTGCCAAATAAGTAAGAAAGAAGTTAAGAAAGTAAATAGAATCTTAGAAAAGTTAGGGATGACAGAACTTTGGAGAATCTGAAGAAGAAATATACCTTTTTCTCTGTAGTACATGGAACCTATGCAAAAATTGAGCATGTATTAGAGCATTAAAAACCTTAAAATCAAATGCAGAAAGATAGAATTAGTAAATTCATTTTTCTTAGATCATGATGCAATAAAAATACATGCAATAAAAGGCTTTGGGAAAATACCACAAAAATTAATTGGAAACTTAATAATCTAATCCTAAAGAATTAGTGGGTGAAACAACAAATGATAGACACAATCAGTAATTTCATCCAAGAGAATGACAACAATTTGACAACATACCAAAATTTGTGGGATGCAACCAAAGTGCTTATTAGGGTGAAATTATATATATATATATACATATATATATATATATGTATATATATATATATATATAACTGCTTATTTAACATAAGATTAGTGAATGGGGTTTGCAATTAAAAAAGCTAGAAAAAGAACAAATTAAAACTCTTCAATTAAATACCAAATTTGAAATTCTGAAAATAAAAAGGGATATTAATAAAATTGAAATTAAGAAAACTATTGAATTAATGAATAAAACTGACTTGGTTTTATGAAAAGAGCCAACAAAATAGATAAAACTTAGTTAATTTGATTAGAGAAAGGAAACAAGAAAATCAAATTGTTAGTCCCAAAAATGAAAAGGGAGAACTTTCTACTAATGAAGAGGAAATTAGAGCCATAATTAGGACTTATTTTGCCCAACAATATGTCAGTAAATATGATAATCTAAGTGAAAGGGAGGAATATCTACAAAAAGATAAATTGTCCAGATTAAGAGAAGAGAAAATAAATTATTTAAATAGTCCCATTTTAGAAAAAGAAATAGAACAAGCTATTAATCAACTTTCTAAGAAAAAATCTCCAGGGCCAGATGGATCTACATGTGAATACTATCAAACATTTAAGAATAATAAATTCTAACACTGTGCAAAGTATTTGAAAAAAAAGGGAAAGAAGGATTCTTATCAAATTTCTTTTATGACACAGATGTGTGGATACCTAAATCAAGTAGAATGAAAACAGAGAAAGAAAATTATAAACCAATTTCCCTAATGAATATTGGTGCAAAAATCTTAAAAAAATATCAAAGATATTACAGAAAGTTATCTCCAGGATAATACACTATGACAAAGTAGGATTTATACCAGGAATGCAAGGCTAGTTCAATATCAGGAAATCTATTAGTATAATTGACTATATCAATAAACAAACTAACAAAAATCATATGATTATCTCACTAGATGCAGAAAAAGCATTTGGTAAAATCTAGCACTCATTCCTATAAAAAACACTACATTGTATAGGAACAAATGGGGTTATCCTTAAAATGATCAGTAGCATTTGCTTAAAACCATGAGCAAGCATCATATGTAAAGGAGAAACACTAGAACCATTCCCAATAAAATCAGGGGGTGAAACAAGGTTGCCCACAATCACCATTCCTATTTAACATTTTATTAGAAATGTTAGCTTTGGCAGTAAGAGAAGAAAAAGAGATTAAAGAATTAAAGTAGATAATGATGAAACCAAATTATCACTCTTTGCAGATGATATGATGGTATATTTAGAGAACCCTAGAGGATCAACTAAAATACTACTAGAAATAATTCATAACTTTACCAAAGTTGTAGGATGCAAGATAAATCCACATAAACCATCAGCACTTTTGCATATTACCAACAAAACTTACCAGATTCAAAGACAAATTCCATTTAAAATAATTGTCGATAATATAAAATATTTGGGAATTTAGCTGCCAAGGCAAAGTCGGGGACTATATGAACCCAACTACAAAACTCTTCCCACAGAAATAAAATAAGATCTAATGAACTGGAAAATATCAAGTGTTCATGGGTATGCTGAGGGAATATAGTAAAAATGACAACACTACCTAAGTTATAATACTTATTCAGTGCCATACCAATGAAATGCCAAAAAAATTATTTTACAGATGTAGAAAAAAATAATAACAAAGTTCATCTGGAAGAAAAAAGGGCCAGAATTTCAAAATAATTAATGAAAAATAATGTAATTGAAATGTGGCCTAGCTGTGCCAGATCAAAAACTATATTAAAAAGCATCAGTCTTCAAAACCATTTGGTACTGGCTTAGAAATAGTGTAGTCAATCAGTGGAATAGGTTAGGTTCACAAGACAAGATAGTCAATGAGTATAGTCATCAAGTATTTGACAAACAAAAAACTCCAGCTTTTGGGATAAAAATCTCACTATTTGACAAAAACTGCTGGGATTATTGGAAACTAGTATGATAGAAGCTAGGGATTGACTCACATTAACACCTTATACCAAGATAAGGTTGAAATGAGTTCATGGTTTAGATACAAAGAGCAATAATAGAAATTAATTAGAAGAAGGAAGGACAGTTTCCCTCTCAGATCTGTGGAAAAGGAAGGATTTCGTGTCCAAAGAAGAACTGGAATTCATTATTGAACAATAGATAAATTTAATTATATTATGTTAAAAAGTCTTTGTACATTCAAAGCTAATGCAGACTAGATTATAAGGGAGGCAATAAATTGGGAAAACATTTTTACATTCAAGGGTTCTAATAAAGGTCTCATTTCTAAAATATATAGAGAATTGAGGATATAGCATTTTCACTTTTTTTGGTGGTGTTTGTTTGCATTTTATTTTCTTTCTCATTTTTTTCTTTTATATTTTATTTTTTCTTGTACAGCAAGATAATTGTGTAAATATGTATGCATATATTAGATTTAACATATATTTTACCATGTTTAACAGGGTAATTGTATTTGTTTTACTTATTGTATTATTGTAATACTTACCATCTACTGGAGGGCATGGGAGGAAGTGAGGATATTGGAATAAAAGTTTTTTGCAAGGGTTAATTTTGAAAGATTGTCCATGCATATATTTTGAAAATAAATTAAAAAAAAAACTTTAACAAAAAATTGGAAATGGCTTCCCATTTCTAGTAGTCATTTATTAAATGCCCACTATTTGGAGGGACCTTGTTTAGAAAATAATGACCCAACCCTTAAAGTCAAGATGGCCTGAAGTTAAGCTCTACCCCTGACCCATGCTATGTAATTGTGGGCATGTTGTTGAATCTGTCAATAATATAAGCAACTCACAAAGATTTCTAAAGTCTAGAAAAATTCTACATGGTTTAAGGGTGTTTTCTTATACGGGCATAACAATAACATCACTGGTTTAGTCCTTATACCTATTATTTCAAAGATAGTCATTTGAGGGGGATAAAATTTAATATCCAATAACCCAGTTATTATCTTCAAAAACTTAAACTCAGTCAAGTGTGGGATAAGTATAAGACATATGCACACATATAATATACCTACCTAACCACATTTATACATATAAACATATGTGATACATGTATATATACACATATCTGCTATGTAGGATATATATTTTATAGAATTCATATCTGTTTATATTTTATTTGCATAATAAATATTAATATGTATATGAGCAATACACTTATGTAGTATATATCTGCATATACATGTATTTCTACACACATTGCTACATATAATGATGAATATACATATAGTAAATATAATATATACATAATGAAAATATAATAAATTGTATGTTATATATGTTACATATGTATGCTTATGTAAATATGTGTATACACACACACACACACAGACATATATATATAAGTGCATCTGTAAGCAAAGGAGGATCCTAAGGAAATTATTCCTTTCTACTATTAGGGGATCAATAGAAATGTCATAGAGCAGGTGGGTCAAGCATTAGAACTTTGAGGAGGGAAGTATTTTAACAGGCAGTGAATACATGAAGAATATGCTACTCATGGTTGGCAGACAGCATGAGGCAAATAAATGCAGGATGATGTAAGGAAGCAGGTAGTATCTTAGATTTGTTGGCATAAAGAATACACAAGAAAATAAAGTATACTAAGGCTGAAACGTTTGTGTGTAGTTAGATTGCAGATGACTTTAAATGGTATTATGTACCTAATATTATATTCTCTAAAAAATGAGGAATCAATCAAAAAATTTAAACAAAAAGTAATATCAGATTGATGTATTAAGAAGAATCTTTTGATAAGAATTCAAGCCACTCTCCAATTGATAAATGGTCAAAGGATATGAACAGACAATTTTCAGATGATGAAATTAAAACCATTTCTAGTTATATGAAAAGGCACTACAAATCACTATTGATCAGAGAAATGCAAATTAAGACAACTCTGAGGTACCACTACACCCCTGTCAGATTGGCTAAAATGACAGGAAAAGATAAAGATGAATGTTGGAGGGGATGTGGGAAAACTGGGACACTGATACATTGTTGGTGGAACTGTGAACGGATCCAGCCATTCTGGAGAGCAATTTGGAACTATGCTCAAAAAGTTATCAAACTGTGCATACCCTTTGACCCAGCAGTGTTCCTATTGGGCTTAAATCCCAAAGAGATCTTAAAGGAAGGAAAGGACCCCGCATGTGTAAGAATGTTTGTGGCAGCCCTTTTTGTAGTGGCTAGAAACTGGAAAATGAATGGATGCACATCAATTGGAGAGTGGCTGAACAAATTATGGTATATGAATGTTATGGAATACTATTGTTTTGTAAGAAACGACCAGCAGGATGATTTCAGAGAGGCCTGGAGAGACTTGCATGAACTGATGCTGAGTGAAATGAGCAGAACCAGGAGATTATTATACATGGCAACAACAAGACTATATGATGATCAATTCTGATGGATATGGCTCTCTTCAACAATGAAATGCTTCAAACCAGTTCCAATTTTTCAGTGAAGAAAGCCATATACACCCAGAGAAAGGGATATGAAATGTGGACCAGAACATAACATTTTCATGCTCTCTATTGATGTTTACTTGCATTGTGTTTTCTTTCTCAGATTTTTTTTTCTTGTAGACATGATTTTTCTTGCACAACAAGATAAGTGTGGAAATATGCACACATAGACTCAATCTGTCAAGTATTTTAACATAATTAACATGTAGTGGACTGCCTGCTATCGAGGGGAAGGGTGGGGACTGGGGGGGAATTTGTAACAGAAAGCTTTGTAAGGGTCAATGTTGAAGAATTACCCATATGTATATTTTGCAAATAAAAAGTTTTAATAAAAAACAAAAAGAAGAATCTTTTGGCATCTATGGAAAGGATATTTTGGAAAAGGAAGGGAATAATCATTCATTAGAATGGATAGTGTTCCAGCCTCAGACACATACTAGCTTTGTCAGTGAGTCATTAAGCATTTATTTCTCTTGGGTGTTAAGCACTGTTCTGAGGAAAGGTTAAATATAATCCTTGTTCTAGAGGAGCTCACAATCTCCTCTAACCCTAACAAATTCAAGTTATTTTCTCTGCCTTTTAGTTATCTTATCTGTAAAATAGGGATGATATAGTATCTATTTCCCATGATTGTTGTAAAAACAAAAGAAGATAGTTGTAATAATTTGGAAACTTTAAAGTAACATTTAAATGCTACCATTTAATCTTGTCTATTAGAACCTGAGGACTAGGTTTAGTATAGGGTCTGATGCATAAGCAACTAGGTGGTGCAATGTATGGTGAATTTTTTGGGAAAGAATAAATTACTTTAAAAAACAGTCTTTTAAAATATCTTATAAAAATATTTCAAGCAGGTAGTACAAATGTTGTCATCCTTATTTGACATATGATGAAATCAAAACACAATGCAGTGATATGATTAGTTCAAGGTTTTAAGGATACAAACAAAGAAATAACAGAAATTTGAATTCAGGTTGCTTGACTTCAAGGCAGGTATTCTTTTACCCCACCACAATATATGAGTAACTTATCCAGAGATTTCTGTCCTACTGTTGTCTTTTTTATACTGAAAATTTTTGACTGTTCACAGATTTTAAAAATCTAGGTGTTTTATCTCTCCTGTTTTCAAAACAAAATCTTTCTGCATCACTGGACTGCCATCTCATTTACAAAGTGGGCTTTTACTCACAACGTGGTATTATAGAAAGCATAAACACCTTTAAAATGTACTAACCACTGTTTGCACACTATTTTTTTAAAATTTTCCATAAATGTCATTTATCTGTAGAAAAAACATATAAGTAAAGACTTGCTTTTATATGTCTTATATGTGTCTTTTCATTACCCAAGTTTTGCTTCCCCAAATCAACAATATTAAAATACATACTTTTATATATTTTAAACTTCTAAAATTTGAGAATCATCATAGATATAAAATGTATTTTGCAAATCTTTGTCTTTAATTTCCAGTGGTCAAAGTTAGCTGGGATATTATTTGGGACCAAACTTTAAGCAAATGTGCTCAGTTGTTTTTGAGACATAGCTAGAAAGTGAGAAAACTTACTTTTTTCCCTTTTAAAGAACTGCCCTTTTCTAATGTCAAGTAACTCTAGAATGGATGAACTTTGCATGTATCATTCTTAGTGTGTCATATAATTTGTCCTCAGTATGAGTTAGTCAGCTTGGATCTTTCAGTGCATAAAAAGGGTGAAGATGAACTAAATACACCCACACATGGCAAAATGGTTGTAATTTTGCATAGGAGAGATTTATATGTTCTGTTTTATATACAAGGTGTCTCAGAAGACAATGATTGTCAGTTTGATTCATGTGTTAATGCATGTAGGTAGTGTCTAAAGAGCCCATAGGCAGACCTAGATGAGAAAAAAGCGCCAGAACTATCTTAGGATCTTATTAATCAAAACATCTAAAAATGAAAGAAAACTTGGAAGTCTTACAGATAGGCTCTTCCCTGAAGCCTCTTGCTTTTATTTCTTCCAGTTTTCTAAAAAAAAAAAAAAACAAACCAACCAAACAAACAAAAAACAAATGTAAATTCCTTGTATGTATTGTAGCTATATAGGTACTAAATCTATTGCACTTGATCAGCTAGGTGGCACAATGGGTACAGTCTAGAGCTGAAGTCAAGAAAACCTGAGTTCAAATCTGAACTAAAATATTTACTAGTTTTATAACTTTAGACAACTCACATAAATGTTTGCTTCAGTTTCCCCACCTGTAAAAATGAACTAGAGAAGGAAATAGTAAACTTGCTCCAGTACCTTTGCCAAGAAAACCCCCAAAAAAGAATCTCAAAGAATCAAACATGGCTTAAAAACAAATGATTAATAGCCCATGTATGTATATGTATACATTTGAATATCAAAAAGCATTCATGTATATATAATACATATAGATACAGTGTATATATATATATATATATATATATATATCTACATATATATGCTATATAGATAGCTGCTGTTCAGATTGTCTTAGTAGGTCATTAAAATACTTCATAATTTTGAAATTGGCTGTTGTAGAAGTGATAGCTATTTTGTGAGACTCATCCTTTAAAGTGCAGGAAGGCTTTGGTTTCCTTGCTGCTAGATGCCTGTCAGGTTCATGCTATGGGAACTGGAGATGGTATGAGTATTTGTGAAGACAAAGAGGAGTATAATTTTAAGTAAGAATCTGTTTTAACTTAGAGTTGTGTTCTTTTAATAATATTATCAATAAAGTTTATTTTTAAATTGTATTTTATGGAACTCATTTTTATGAATGTCTCATTGCATCCTAATGACAATATCACAATTTGTTTTAGCATCCTCCATTCTGAGTGTCTCTTTTTCCTCTTACCCTTTTCACTTCTAGAGTTTTTTGTTCCCCAAATTATTCAGGGTTCTTTCTTGTAATATCATTCTGTTATAATAATTATTCCCCTTCTTCACATTTCCCGTCTTATCATACCAGAATTTAAAGGACTTCTTTGCCATCACGTGAACAATATGCATCCAATCAGATAATGTGAAAAATTAAATTATCCTGTAGAATTAAAATTTGGTAATTGGTTGGTATACTCTTTCAATCAAATGGCATTTACATTTTAGCAGCTATCTTTGATAGGAGAAATTTGGGACAGTGTTGGTGACCAGTAGAAAAGGGTCTGGTTGTCAATAGTTGTTTTTCCCAGCATCACCCAACAATTCATTTTCCCATTTTGTCTATTAATAAGTCTGACTTATCATGTCATGAAAATAAATAGTAATTAAAAGGCTTGAAGTTTATAAAGACTTCATACTTGAAACCAGCAAATGATTTTAAGTTATAAGTTCTAGTTGACTGTGCTTTAATAACCACTCCAGAGAAATACCATAGCCATGGTGGAAAGGCAGAGGAGACAAGACAGACAGTGGTGAGTTTTGCATCATTAACAAGAGGTAATATTTATACAAGGCTTTACAACTTTAAAAGAGTTTGTCTCATATCACCATTCCTCATATGTTTTGTGGTCCAAATAGTTAGAAAATATTTACTCCCCAAATATGTCATATGTTTTGTCACGTTTTCTGGGTAGTACAATGGTTAGAATGTTGGAACTGAAATGAGGGAGGCCTGAAATCTCATCCCATCCCAGACACTTAGAAACTTTGTGACTTGAGGCAAACCATTTGCCCTCTGTCTTCTTTAGTTTCACCATCTGCAAAATAGGGATAATAATAGGATCTATCTTCTTAAGTTGTAGTAAGGATAAAATAAGATATTTGTAAAATACTTTATAAATCTAAAGTCATTATATAAATAATGTTGCATATTTTTATGATCTGAATGTTGTTATTGTTATTTTGATGATGATAATTACAATAATAATATTGTCATTGTTATCATTGTTTTTGTTTAAAGAGATATCCTGACCCAGTGGATTGTGTTTGAAAAATTTTGGCACCATTCATATCCTGCCTTAGGTACTTCCTAGGTTTGTAATGCTAGGCTAATCACTTAATCTTTTTGAGTCTCACTTTCATTATCTATAAATTGGGGGTTATGGGCCAGATAACCACTAAGGTCTCTTACATGCTCTAAGTCTGTGACCTTCAATTTTCTTATCTATGAAATGAAGTTACCAGAATAAATGGATTTTGAAGTTCCTTCCTGCTTTCAATCTACCACCCTAGGACCTCCTCACCTTTATTTATTCTGTTTCATGTACACTGTGATTCATCACTCTCTCTTCTTTAGTTATTCAATTTCTTGTTAAAGTTTAAAGTTTCAAGGCTAATTTTTGTTTTTCTTTTCCTTTCTTATAAAAAATCCAACCCCAATCCTTGGTAACAAAGCATAAAAAAGAGACAATTAAAAAAATCAACAAAAGAAAGCAATTATTTAAACAAACCCAGGCATCAACCACCCAAGTTCCCAAATTCCTAAGTTTCTTTTTTGGACATAATTTTATTTATTTTTATGCACATTTTCCTAGGTATCTGTTAAAAGTCACATCAAATACTGTTGTTTCCCCTGAAATCTTCCCTGATAAACAATGACTGTCCCTTCTCTCAACTCATATAGCACTTGGTTTTATATCTTGACAATATCTCTCATCATGTTTATTGTATGATATTGTTATCTGTGTTTGGACTTCATTCAACAATAATATAGTAAGTATCTTTTTGTTTTCTTTAAACTGTATCCTGTGAGGTGGTGGCTAATGCACATAGGGCACTAGGGGTGTGTGTGTGTGTGTGTGTGTGTGTGTGTGTGTGATGGAAACAGATAGGCAGACATAAAAACAGAGACACAGAAATAAAGACACAGAGATAGAGATAGAGAGACAGAAACTGAGACAGACATAAAGAGACAGAGACAGAGAGACATAGAAGGAGAGAGACAGAGACAGAGATAGGGAGACACAAACAAAGAGAGAGACAGAAAAAGACAAAGACAAAGAGCAGGAAACAGAAAATATGAAAGATAAATTACAGAACCAATTATACAGAAAATATGCTACAATACATATTCGAATATTTTAATGTTTTTGAAAATATGGAAACTTAAAAAGAGGTAACATGACTTACTGAACATCACACAGCTAATAATCAGTAGAGGCAAAATTTAAACCCAATTCTGATATAATTTAAACCCAATTCTGATATATGTCTAGAATTTCTTATATTATACCACACTGTCACATTATTGATTAAATTTATGGAGTGTTTAGAAGAATAAGGGGAAAAACTAAGAAAGGCTTGTGGGAAAAGCTGGCTGAAAAATTTCCAGAATAGTTGGAGGATATTCTTTTGGAATACTCAGCTAAGAACAAGGAGACAAAATGACAAAGAGATGCGAGAGAGACAGAGACAGAGAGAGACAGAGAGAGAAAGAGAGACAGAGAGAGACAGAGAGATAGACAGAGAAAGAGACAGAGAGAGACAAAGAGAGACAGAGACAGAGAGAGACAGAGATGGAGACACAGAAACACACAGAGAGACAGAAAAATAGAAATAGAGACAGAGAGAAACAGAGACAGAAAGAGAGGAAGAGAAAGAAAGAGAGAAGGAGGAGGAGGAGGAGAAGGGAATGGAAAGGGAAGGAGGTAGGGAGAGGAAGAGGGAGAATCATTTTAAAATGCTTACTATTTTTTCAGGCCTTCTTAGAGGGATCTGGTAGGTTAGGTTGTAAGTAAGTCATGCCAGTGTGTGTAAGTTGAATGGGGTTAATTTTTTTTTAAATTAAAGCTTTTTATTTGCATAACATATGCATAGGTACTTTTTCAACACTGACACATGCAAAGCCTTCTGTTACAAATTTTTCTCTCCTTCCCCCTACCTTCGTCCCTACATGGCAGGTAGTCTAATACATGTTAATTATGCTCAATATGTGACAAATCAAATACACACACACACACATACATATTTACAAAGTTATCTTGTTGTACAAGAAAAATCGGATCTACAAGAAAAAAAAAACTCTGAAGGAAAACAAAATTCAAGCAAACATCAAAAGAAAGCATGTAAATGCTATGTTGTGATCCACACTCAGATCTCACAGGTCTCTCCCTGGGTGTATATGGCTTTCTTCATTCCTAAACAATTTGAACTGGTTGAAACATCTCATTGTTGAAGAGAACCATGTCCATCAGAATTGATCATCATATAGTCTTGTTGTTGCTGTGTATAATGATTTCCTGGTTCTGCTCCTTTCACTTAGCATCAGTTCGTGCAAGTCTCTCCAGGCCTCTCTGAAATCATCCTGTGCTGGTCATTTCTTACAGAACAATATCATCCCATGACATTCATATACCATAATTTATTCAGCCATTCTCCAATTGATGGGCATCCATTCAGTTTCCAATTTCTAGCCACTACAAAAAGGGCTGCCACAGACATCTTTGTGCATATGTGTCCCTTTCCTTCCTTTAAGATCTCTTTGGGATATAGATCCGATAAAAACACTGCTGGGCCAAAGAGTATGCACAGTTTGATAACCTTTTGAGCAAAGTTGCAAATTGCTCTCCAGAATGGTTGGATCCATACACAGTTCCACCCACAATGTCTCAATGTCTCAGATTTCCCACAAGTTGGAGGAACTTTCATCATTATCTTTTCCTGTACCAATCTGACAGGTCTGTAGTGGTATCAACATTATCTTAATTTACATTGATCAATAGTGATTTGGAGCACCTTTTCATATGACTAGAAATAGTTTTAATTTCTTCATCATCTGAAAATTGTTCATATCCTTTGACCATTTATTGATTGGAGAATGGCTTGAATTTTTATAAATTTGAGTCAATTCTCTATGTATTTTAGAAATGAGGCCTTTATCAGAAATCATTATGTAAAAATGATTTCCCAATTTATTGCTTCCCTCCTAATCTTGTCTGCATTTATTTTGTTTGTACAAAAACTTTTTAACTTAATATAATGAAAATTATCTATCTGGTGTTCAATTAAGAGTTCTAGTTCTTCTTTGGATAAAATTTCCCTCCTCCACAGATCTGAGAGGTAAACTAACCTATCTTCCTCTAATTTGCTTATAATATCACTCTTTATGTCTAAACTCATTTAGATCTTTTCTTGGTATATAGTGTTAGGTACGGTTCAAGCCCTAATTTCTTCTATACTAGTTTCCAATTTTCCCAGCAGTTTTTTTGTCAAATACTGAGTTCTTATCCCAAAAGCTGTTGTCTTTGGGTTTGTCAAACACTAGATTTCTATTTTTGCCTATTTTGTCCTGTGATCCTAACCTGTTTTACTTATTAACTACTTTATTTCTTAGCCAGTACCAAATAGTTTGATGACCGCTGCTTTATAAGATTGTTTTAGACCTGGCACAGCTAGGCCACCTTAATCAGCATTTTTTTTTTTCATTAATTTCCTTGAAATTCTTCACCTTTTGTTTTTCTAGATGAATGTTGCTACTATTTTTTTCTAGAATTGTAAAATAATTTTGGGGAGTTTTATTAGTATGGCACTAAATAAGTAGATTAATTTAGGTAGTATTGTCATTTTTTTATTATATTCGCTTGGCCTACCCATGAGAACTTGATATTTTCTCAACTGATTAGGTCTGATTTTATTTGTGTGGAAAATGTTTTTTTTTTTTAGTTTTGTTCAAATAGTTCCTGACTTTTCTTTGGCAGATATATTCCCAAATATTTTATACAGTCCACAGTTATTTTGGAAGGAATTTCTTTTTGTATCTCTTGCTGGTGAACTTTGTTGATAATATATAAAAATGCTAATGATTTATTTGGATTTATCTTGTACCCTGCAACTGCTAAAGTTGTCAATTGTTTCTAGGAGTTTTTTAGTTGGGCCTTTAGGATTCTCTAAGTATACCATCATATCATCTGCAAAGATAAGATAGTTTCTTCATTGCCTACTCTATTCCTTTAATCTCTTTTTCTTCTCTTACTGCCAAAGCTAACATTTCTAATACAACATTCAATAGTAATGGTGACAGTAGCCAGGCTTGTTTCACTCCTGATCTTATTGGGAATGGTTCTAATATGTCCCCATTACATATGATGCTTGCTGATGGTTTTAAAATAGGTGCTACTGATCATTTTAAAGAAAGTCCATTTATTCCTATACTCTCTAGTGTTTTTTTAAATTTTTTTTAATTAAAGCTTTTTATTTGTATAACATGTATATGGGTAGTTTCCCAACATTGATCTTTACAAAGCTTTCCATTACAAATTTTACCCCCAGGCCCCTCCCCTCCCCTAGATGGCAGGAAGTCCACTACATGTTAATAATGTTGAAATGCTTGAGAAGTTATGCAAGAAAAATCCTATCTACAAGAAAAAAAAAGAATCAGAGAAAGGCAGCACAATGCAAGCAAATGTCAATAGAGATCATGAAAATGTTACGTTGTGGTCCATATTTCATATCCCTCTTTCTGGGTGTATATAGTTTTCTTCAGTGAACAATTGGAACTGGTTTGAGACAATTCTTTGTTGCAGAGAGCCATGTCCATCAGAATTGATCATCATGTAATACTGTTGTTGCTGTGTATGATGATCTCCTGGTTCTGCTCGTTTCACTCAGCATCAGTTCATGCAAGCCCCTCCAGGCCTCTCTGAAATAGTCCTGCTGGTTGTTTCTTACAGAGCAATAATATTCCATAACATTCATATACCATAATTTATTCAGCCACTCTCCAATTGATGGGCATCCCTTCAGTTTCCAGTTTCTAGCCACTACAAAAAGGGTTGCCACAAACATTCTTGCACAGGTGGGTCCCTTTCCCTCCTCTAAGATCTCTTTGGGATATAGGCCCAGTAGAAACACTGCTGGGTCAAAGGGTATGCACAGTTTGACAACTTTTTGAGCATAGCTCCAAATTCCTCTCCAGAATGGTTGGATCCATTCACAGTTCCACCAACAATGTATTAGTGTCCCAGTTTTCCCATATCCCCTCCAACATTCATCGTTATCTTTTCCTGTCATTTTAGCCAATCTGACAGGGGTGTAGTGGTACCTCAGAGTTGTCTTAATTTGCATTTCTCTGATCAATAGTGATTTGGAGCAACTTTTCATATGACTAGAGATGGTTTTAATTTCATCATCTGAAAATTGTCTATTCATATCCCTTGACCACTTATCTATTGAAGAGTGGCTTGAATTCTTATATATATATGAGACAATTCTCTATATATTTTAGAAATGAGGCCTTTATCAGAACCATTGAATGTAAAGATGATTTCCCAATTTGATGCTTCCCTCCTAATCTTGTCTGCATTTGTTTTGTTTGTACAGAAACTTTTTAACTTAATATAATCAAAATTATCCATCTGGTGTTCAATTAGGAATTCCAGGTCTTCTTTGGACATAAATTTATTCCATCTCCACAGGTCTCAGAGATAAACTATATTACGTTCCTCTAACTTGCTTACAAAATCCCTCTTTATGTCTAGATCATGAACCCATTTAGATCTTATCTTGGTATGTTAGGTATGGGTCAAGCCCTAATTTCTTCCACACTAGTTTCCAATGTTCCCAGCAGTTTTTGCCGAATAGTGAGTATTTATCCCAAAAGCTGGGGTCTTTGGCTTTATCGAATACTAGATTGTTAAGGTTATTCCCTAGATTGTCCTTATATCCTATCCTGTGCCACTGATCGACTGCTCTATTTCTTAGCCAGTACCAAACTGTTTTGATGACCACTGCTTTATAATATAGTTTTAGATCTGGTACAGCAAGGCCACCTTCATCTGCCTTTTTTTTTTCATTAATCCCCTTGAGATCCTTGACTTTTTGTTCTTCCAAATGAACTTTGCTACTATTTTTTCTAGATCTGTAAAATGATTTCTTGGGAGTTTGATTGGTATGGCACTAAATAAGTAGATTAGTTTGGGTAGTATTGTCATTTTTATTATGTTTGCTCTGCCTACCCATGAGCACTTAATATTTTTCCAATTCATTAGGTCTGATTTTATTTGTGTGGAAACTGTTTTGTAATTTAGTTCGTATAGTTTCTGACTTTTCCTTGGCAGATAGATTCCCAAATATTTTATCCTATCATCTGCTATTTGGAATGGAATTTCTTTTTGCATCTCTTGCTGCTGAACTTTGTTGGTAATATATAAAAATGCTGATGATTTCTGTGGATTAATTTTGAATCCTGCAACTTTGCCAAAGTTGTGAATTGTTTCTAGTAGTTTTTTAGTTGAGTCTCTAGGGTTCTCTAAGTATACCATCATGTCATCTGCAAAGAGAGATAATTTGGTTTCTTCATTTCCTACTCTGATTCCTTTTATGTCTTTTTCTTCTCTTATTGCTAAAGCTAACATTTCTAATACAATATTAAATAGTAATGGTGACAGTGGGCAGCCTTGTTTCACTCCTGATCTTATTGGGAATGGTTTTAGTTTGTCTCCATTACATATGATGTTTGCTAATGGTTTTAAATAGATGCTACTGATCATTTTAAGGAAAAGCCCATTTATTCCTATACTCTCTAGTGTTTTTAATAGGGGGTGTTGGATTTTATCAAAGGCTTTTTCTGCATCTATTGAGATAATCATATGGTTTTTGTTAGTTTGGTTATTCATATAATTAATTATGCTGATAGTTTTCCTAATATTGAACCAGCCCTGCATCTCTGGTATAAATCCTACTTGGTCATAGTGTACTATCCTCTGGTTGACTTTCTGTAATCTTATTGCTAATATCTTATTTAAAATTTTTGCATCAATATTCATTAGGGAAATGGGTCTATAGTTTTCTTTCTCTGTTTTCACCCTACCTGGTTTAGCTATCAGCACCATATTGGTCTCATAGAAGGATTCTGGCAGTATACCTTCTGTCCCTATTTTCTCAAATAGTTTGTGTAGTATTGGAATGAATTGTTCTTTGAATGTTTGGTAGAATTCACAGGTAAATCCATCTGGCCTTGGAGATTTTTTCTTAGGGAATTGGTTAATAGCTTGTTCTATTTCTTTTTCTGATATGGGGCTATTGAAATAATTTATATCCTCTTCTGTTAACCTGGGCAATCTATATTTTTGTAGATATTCCTCCATTTCATTTAGATTATCAAACTTACTGGCATAAAGTAGGGCAAAGTAACTCCTAATTATTGCTCTAATTTCCTCTTCATTGGAGGAAAGTTCTCCCTTATCATTCTTGAGACTAACAATTTGATTTTCCTCTTTCCTTTTTCTTATCAAATTAAATAGTCTTATCTATTTTCTTGGTTTTTTCATAGAACCAAATCTTAGTTTTATTTATTAACTCAATAGTTTTCTTATTTTAAATTTTATTAATTTCTCCTTTTATTTTTAGAATTTCCAATTTGGTATTTATTTGAGGGTTTTTAATTTGTTCTTTTTCTAGTTTCCCCAGTATGACAACCTTTCCCCCTCTAGTTCTCTTTTTTTCATATTATCAATGTAATATCTAGTTAATAATACCCCCAAACTTTAAGCATCCCCCTAGTAGAAGTAAAGTTCTCAAGAGTCCTTTCCTTTTTACCTTTTTATGCATCTCTTGAGTTCTGTGTTTGGATGTCGAATTTCTTGTTCAGATCTGGTCTTTTCATTAGAAATAGGTGAAATACACCTATTTCATTGAATGACCATCTTCTTCCCTGGAGGATAATGCTCATTCTAGCTGGATAGGATATTCTTGGCTGTAATCCACGTTCTTTTTCCCTTCGGAATATCTGGTTCCAGGCCCTTCGATCCTTCAATGTGGAGGCTGACAGATCCTGTGTGATTCTAATTATTGATCCTCGGTATTTGAATTGTTTCTTTGAAGCTGCTAGCAGAATCTTTTCCTTGGTGCTATAGTCCTGAAATTTAGCCGCGATATTCCTTGGGGTTTTAATTTTGGGGTCTCTTTCAGGAGGTGATCGGTGAATTCTTTCAATGGTGATTTTGCCCTTTGATTCTACAATCTCAGGGCTGTTTTCTTTCAGGATTTCCTGGAAGATAGTGTTTAGATTCTTTCTTTCATCATGGCTTTCAGGAAGTCCAATAATCCTTAGATTGTCTCTCCTAGATCTATTTTCCAAGTCAGTTGTTTTTCCTAGGAGATATTTCATATTTTCTTCTAATTTTTCATTTTTTTCAATGGTTCTTGAAGTCTTATTGAGTCATTCACTTGCATTTGTTCAATTCTTATTTTTAAAGTGTTGTTTTCTTCAGTTACCTTTTTAAGCTCCATTTGTAACTGGCCAATTGAATTTTTTTGTTCATTGCACTCTTTTTCCACTTCACTAATTTTATTTTTCAATAGATTGGTGTCTTTTTCATATCTCTTTTGCAGGGCATCACATCCTTCTTGCAAGATACTGTATCCTTCTTGCACTAATTTCAATTTATTTTCCCGTTTATCCTCCAGTTCTTTTATTAGGTTCTTTAAGCAATCTTCCAGAAAGGCCTTTTGAAACTGGGACCAATGATGGTCCTTGCCAATTTCCTCTGGAGTTATGTCTAAAGGAACCTCTGGCTCTGGGGTCTTCTCCTCTTTCTCTTTGTAAAAGCTGTATATGGTGAGAGTTCTCTTTTGCCTCTTCATTTTTTTTTTTTTTTTAGACAGCGTGAATATCTCTTTAAGGTAGGGGGAAAAAAAACAGCTGACAAGACCGACTGAAGATTTTGCCCTGAGTCACTTTGGCAAATTAATTTAAGTTGCTGGGCCTTGGGGGCTAGGATTAAGTCCGAACTACTCCTTAAACAAGGCAGGTTTGCCAGAACACCTGCCCCCAATCAGGGCAGAGTGTCCCGAGTGCCTCAGATAAACTCCAGGTGTTTGGAATTTGGAGTTTGGAGTTTTTTGCCAGTCTGAGCTGAGCTGAGCTGAGTCCCACCCTCACTTCCGGTCTCCAACCAGAGTTCTCTGACACCAGAGTCCTTTGTTTATCCCTCTGTCCGAGCTAGACAAACCTGATGTGAAGTTTTTCAGAGATATCTGCAAGCAGTATCCAAATATTTCCTGATTCGTTGACTTGAAGATCAGTTCAGAGGCTTATTTTATTGTTGATTTGAGAGAAGTTCGGAGGAGGACGCAGAGAGTCACCCTTTCACTCCGCCATCTTGTCTCCGCCCCCCTATTTACTCTCTAGTGTTTTTAATAGTAATAGGTATTGAATTTATCAAATGCCTTTTCTGCATCTATTGAGATAATCATATAATTTTTGTTACTTTGTTTATTAATATAGTTTATTATGCTTTGAGTTTTACTAATATTGAACCAACCCTGCATTCCTGGTATAAATCCTACTTGGTCATAGGTTGTTATCCTGAAGATGACTTTCTGTAATCTCATTGCTAATATCTTATCTAAAATTGTATAATTTCTTTGGCTGTATCTCTCAAATTTTGGTTTGTTGTCTTATTATTGTTATTCTCATGGATGACATTATTGATTGTATCTATGATTTGCTGTTTCACCCATTTATTTCTTAGGATGAGATTATTTAATTTCCAATTAACTTTTGGTCTATTTTCTCCTGGCCTTATAATGTATGTGCTTTTTATTGCATCATGATCTCAAAAGGATGCATTTGCTATTTCTGCCTTTCTGCATTTGATTTTGAGGGGTTTATGCTCTAACACCTGGTCTGTTTTTGTATAAGTTTCATGAACCAGTGATAAAAAAGTCAATTCCTTTCTGTCTCCATTCAACTTTCTCCAACGGTCTATCATAGATAACTTTTCTACAATTTTGTTTTCCTCCTTAACTTCTTTCTTATTTATTTTGCCACTGATTTATCAAGTTCTTAGAGAGCAAGGTTGAGATCCCCCACTAATATAGTTTTGCTGTCTATTTCTTCTTGCATCTCTCTTAACTTTATCTCTAGGAATCTGGATGCTATACCACTTGGTGCATATATGTTTAGTATTGATATTGCTTCGATATCTATGGTACCCTTTAGTAAAATTAGTTTCTTTTCTTATCTGTTTTAATTGGATCTATCTATGCTTTTACTTGATCTACCATCAGGATTGCTACCCCTGCTTTTTTTGTTCACCTGAAGCATAATTGATTTTACTCCAGCCCTTTACCTTCACTCAATATTTATCTCTATGCTTTAGATGTGTTTCTAGTAAATAACATATTGTAGTGTTCTGGCTTTTAATCCAGTTTGCTATCCACTTTCGTTTTATGGGAGAGTTCATCCCATTCACATTCACAGTTAAAATAACTAATTCTATATTTCCTGCCATTTTATTTACCCAAAGTTATGATTTTCTCTTTCCTTTCCCCTTTCTCCCTTCCACCCTCCCCAGCATTTTGCTTTTGATGACCACCTCCCTCAAACAATCCTCCGCAATTAGAGCCCCTCCCCCTCTTTTACACCTTTCCCCTAATACTTCTATTTCTCCTTCTATTTGTCTTTCCCTTTCTTTTCCTCCTATCCCTTCCACTTCCCTATAAGGTGGGACAAGTTTCTCTGTGAAATCAAATATGTCTGATATTCTGTCTTACAGCCCAGTCCGATGAGAATAAGATTCACACAATGGTCATCCCCTCCCTTCTTTCCCTCAATTATATTAAGGTTTTTTTCCCTCTTAAGATTTTAACTTATTTTTACCTCCTTCTCCCCCTTATTTTACTTTCTTTTTTACTCTTTTTTAAATATGATCCACTTTCCACCTCTAGTTTCTTTTTCATATTATCAAAGGAAAATCAGATTATATCCACACTCTTTTTGTATACCTATAATAGAAATATAGTTCTCAAGAGTTCTTTCCTTTTTAACTTTTTTTTTGCTTCTTTGAGTTCTGTGTTTGGAAGTCATTTTTTTTCAGATCTGGTCTTTTCATTAGAAATAAGTGAAATTCATCTATATCATTAAATATCCATCTTCTTCCCTAAAAGATAATCCTTATTCTAGCTGGATAGTTTATTCTTGGCTGTAATCCATATTCCTTTGCCTTTTGGAATATCTGATTTCAGGCCCTTTAATCCTTTAAGGTGGAAGCTGATAGATCCTGGGTGATTGTAATTATGGTTCCTTGGCATTTCAATTGTTTATAGCTGCTTGCAATATCTTTTCCTTGGTGATGAAATTTAGCCACAATATTCCTTGGGGATTTAATTTTGGGGTCTCTTTCGGGAGATTATTTGTGAATTCTTTTGATGGCTATTTTACCTTCTGATTCTAAAACATCGGAGCAGTTTTCTTTCATAATTTCCCATAAGATAGTGTCTAGGTTCTTTTTTTTTTTCATCCTGGCTTTCAGGAAGTCCAATAATACTTAGATTTTATCTCCTAGATCTATTTTCCAGGTTAGTTTTTTTCCCCTAGTAGATATTTCATATTTTCTTTTATTTTTTCTTTTTTTTGTTTTTGTTTGACTGATTCTTGAAGTCTTATTGAGTCATTTACTTCCATTTGTTTAATTCTAATTTTTAGTGTATTATTTTCTTCATTTACTTTTTTTAGCTCCTTTTGTAATTGGCCAATTTGTTCATTTCATACATTTTCCATTTCCTCAATTTTATTTTTCAGTGAATTGGTGTCTTTTTCATATCTATTTTGTAGGGCATTATATCATTCTTGGAATGATATAATTTCATTTCCCCATTTTTCTACTAAGTCTTTTTTAAGATTCTTTATGCAGTCTTCCAAAAAAGCCTTCTGAGATGGGGACCAGCCCATGTCTCCCTTTGCAGCTTCCTCTGAATTTGATTTACCTTTAGGAACTTGAGGATCTGAGGTCTATTCTTCTCTCTCTCCATAAAAGCTGTCTATCGTGAGAGATCTTTTTTTGCTTTTTATTCATTTTTTTTAGAGCTTGAGATCTGTTCAAAGCAAGGGAGCAATAGCTGCTTTAATTTGTCCTGGGGCAGTTCAGCTGATTGACTTCTGGTGCTTGGCAATTAGGGCTAGGTCCAGCATTCTCAGTGGTTTACAATCTATCTTTTATAAAATGCAGATGTGCCAAAGCACATGCTTGCAACCAGGACTGAGTAGCCTAAGAGTCTGACAGAAACTTTCCATGCTTAGAAACAGCAATGCTCTGAGTCCTGGCTTGGCTTACTGCCCTGCTCTCACCACGCTGCGGTCTTGGCTCAGCAGACTGTTCCCCTGCCCAACTGAAACATTCTTCAATATAACTTCTTCAGGGAATGTGTTGTACTTCAAGTATTTGGTATTGCTTTGACTCCAAAATCAGTTTAGAGGCTTAATCTGCTCTTGATTTGGGAGAAAGATCAGAGGACGTCACAGAAAGTCATGTCTGCCCTCCACTATCTTGACTCTCTAGGCTTTAGTTTTCAATGAGAACAAAAGAGCTGGAATATTAAACCTGGGGAATAACACAAGAAATAAGGATACGGTTTGACCCTTCAACCATAATGCAGTTGTTAGTGGTCAGTGATGAAGACAGAATTTGTATTTAGGTCTTTTCCTGTACCCAACCTTTTCACTAGCTGATATGAGCTCAATTTTACATTTCAAAACTATGAGTTTTATAGAGGCTAACTGATTTGCCCACAATCATAAAGTTTATCTGATGAGATTCAAACCTAGATCTTTCGTAGCTCTTCATTTTCCGTGCTTTCTATGAAACCATAAGAGATAAATAGCAAGTAGGGATGGTGGTAGAGAGAACTTCATGGGAATGAGGAATGAGAAAGCAAACATTGAGAAGCACAAAAATACATGATCAAGCACATCTGATATTTAATAAAGGCCTAACATAGTAGATTAACTAGATGATGAATTACAATTTGAGAAGATAACCTCTTCTCCATTTGTGAATTATTTATATTTTGTGACTGAGTATAAACATCTGCTTTCATCTTATATGTAATACATTTTAATTTGCTACATATAGTTCCTTTAATAAGGAGATATTTTTGGTAAAAGTAAAAAGAAGACAAGAAGAACACAACGAAAGTGCAGTGAGTACAGAATAAAATAATCCAATTGCCTAGGATGGGGCCAATGACTTGGGAAAGAATGGTTCTAGGGGACAGTTGCTAGGAAGTAGCAATGTTAACTTGAAAATTGGGTAAAATTCATGGCTTGTCTCTTTCTTTTAGAAGACAAAAATTCTGAGAAAATGTGATTGATTCAATATAACATTGAGCCAGAGGATTCAAATCTAATTCTTTGATTTACCTCCCACATGATCTTCACCAAGTAATTTATATATCTGATTTTAATTTTCTTCATCTATGAACTGAAGGAACAAATATTCAGACTTCTGAAGTCCCTTGCAACTCTCATGCTATGATCCTATAAAATCACAGACCCATTATCTATTCCTTTTATATATCAATTCACCGTCCCTGTGACAGTCAAAAGCAAAATTCCTTTCTCTGATCAACACTCTCCAGAAGGATTATATTCATCTCCTCGACAGCAGGTATTTTCTCTCTCTGTCTCTGTTTCTGTCTCTGTCTCTCTCTCCTTCCCTCCTTCCTTCCTTCCTTTTTTAACCATTTTTTCTTCCTTCCTTTATATAGGATAAAATATGATTATTTGCCCTCAAGCAGTCTTTCAATGTAATTGAAAAGATAGAGTATGTACACAAAATAATATTGTGATTCATTGTAGTATATGTGAAATTTCCAAGAAATAGTATAGGGCATATTCAGTGGGTGAGAGAGAACACTGTGGCCAGGTTTAGCTGGGAAGTAAATTGGTCAAGGAAATTGTATTTGAGCTAATTTTTGAAGGAAGTAAATGACCTAGTCATAAAGAAATGGGAAGGAGGAAAATTTTCAAGCCTACTGGTAAAGCTGGATATGGGAATGAATATTGATGTCTCTATTCTTGTGAGTTTCTTTTGAATTAGAAAAAAAATAGAAAGTAAGCTGTTTTCAAAACCAGGAAGAATTATGGTCAAGACCTACAGTTGACTTATATTGTTTTTTATGACCATGGACAAACTCCTTAAACTTTCAATGTACTACAGAACTTTTTTAGACTCAAAATTGCAGAGAAAGTAATGACTTTTATTAATAGGAAAAGATCCTGAAAGAACCAATGAAATCACAAGTCCATTCCCTAATCCTATGTGAGGAATTACACTTTGGAGAGTTTCAGGTAAACACTTAAAGATCAGTAGAAAACATCTCTCAACTTACTAGTCAGCTCATTTTATATGATTATTATGGTATCATCATTTTTCCTTTTAAATAATAATCCCCCTCTCTCCTCAAAAGTAATCAACAAAAGTACTTGAAACTTCACAGCATATACCCCAAAAGGTCTGCCTGCAACAGATTTATTTCAAATATTAAACTCTGTAGCTCTCTCTCTCTCTCTCTCTCTCTCTCTCTCTCTCTCTCTCCACACAGACACACACACACACACATATACATACAGACATATGTATCTATGTATATATATATATATATATGTATATGCATACACAGTCACATGAAAATATGTATTGTCTATGCATGTATATGTGTATATGGATACAACTTTAAGTATTTACATATAAATATATATTTCCTATTGATATCTTATATAAAATGTTAATATATAATATGTAACTCAATCAGGATAACATTCTGGCTAATTGGTAAAATATATAACCTGTTGAGTAAATCACATTGAATATAATTTTAGTGATGAAAATATGTGATTTCATTCACCAACTATATTTAAATGTTTTACAAGCTATGTGAATATGTCACTAGGAAAGACAAAATATTCAGCCTCTAAGGATGTGCCTGAAAGGAGTCTCCTAAAGTGAGTTACAGTGTGTTGGAGATTAGGAACAGAGTAAAGGTAAAGTTTGGGAGCTTGATATAATGATATACAATATAGTAAAGTTCTCTTCATCCTTCTCCACTCTCCCTCATTCTCTCCTCTAAGTAAATGGTATCACAGCCTACTTTGTAAGATATAAAATGCCTAGGGGATAGCCACTGTGGCAGTAGAGGGAAGCATTTTTGCAAAATTGGCAGAAAATGCCTTTTTATCTTCCAAGAAAGTGTTGCGAAGCAAACCCATCAATTTAGTACAGCTTTGCTTGAAAACCACTTCTCTACTTTGTGCATTAATCCTTCCTTTTTCCCCTAAAAAGGATAAAGCTGTAGTGTTGAAATATTATGGTGGAGGTTTGCATTATGCAGCTCGATTATGTGGCATTAGTAACATCATGTATCTTTATTTAATATAAGAAAGGACATTTCAAAATATTGATATACTCTCAATTTAAGTGAACTGGGCTGGTGGGAATGGAATGGTATATGACTGGATTTTACAGAGCCAGGCAGTTCATGGGCTTTCTCAGAATGTACAGATGGTTAGTGGGCAATATCAAGGAGTCTTCTGCACAGATGGGTGCATAAAAATGATTAGTGGAAATTACCCAGAAAGATTCAGATCATAGCGATGTTAACAGGGTAGGAATTATGGTTTATATTTGCGAACAGAGATAGAGCATAAAGAAATTGGCCTATCACAAAAGCAGTAATCAATTCACAGATCAGTACCCTAAAGTACTATAATGTATTATACTTATGGTCATTTTGGAAAATCTCAGAAGTCTGCTATTTATTTCTCTTCTTACCATTTCTTTTTCCTAGACTAATTGAGAGCACATTCATTAGTGATCACATTATCCTAGCAGCTATAGTTTAGCTTAGAAATTCGATTGAGATGCTTTACTCATTTTAAGATCTCTCTCTCTTCGCTCTCTCTCTCTCTCTCTCTCTCTCTCTTTATCTCTCTCTGTCTCTCTCTCTCTCCCTTCCTTCCTCCCTCCCTCGCTCCCTCCCTCTTTCTCTTTCATTTTCTTCCTTCTCTTCTTCATTCCTTTCTTCCTATTCTCCTTAATATCTATGCCACAGGACTCTTGAAATCTTTGTAAATGTAGGTAAAACATTTTCCTTCCCTTTAACAAATAAATTCTTTCTATGGAAACAATTAGGTATATGATTAGAAAAAAAGCATTTCTTTCACATACAAAAGCAAAGTTTCCATATACAATAGGTAATTTGGTGTGAATCACTCTTAACACTTGATGTGTCATTTTTTTTTCTCATCTGCAATAAGATAAAATGGGCTTAAAAATAATTCATAGGATAGTTGTTGGTCTAGCATGGATATAACATATACCCCCATTCCCTTGTTCATTAAATTGATTTACTCACTAATTTGCCTTCATTCCAGTAGGTTGGAGTTTCTAGACAACAGTATGCCAGTATGTCAGCTCAATAATTTTTGTCTCTGTCTCTTTTTTTTCCTGTCTCCCATGTCTCTCTCTGTCTCTGTCTCTCTGCCTTTTGATCTCTCTCTTTTTGTCTCTGTCTCTTTTTCTTTCTCCATCTCTGTCTGACTCTCTCTTTCCCTTTTTGTCTCTTTCTGTATCTCTTCCCCATTTATCTTTCTGTCTCTTTTTGTCTGTCTTAGTCTCTTTCTTTCTGTCTCTGTCTCTTTTTTTCTTTCTCTGTTTCTTTCTGCCTCTCTCTTTGTCTCTTTTTGCCTCTCAGTCTTTGTTTCTATTTCTATCTGTCTCTCTCAATAATTGAAGTAATTCTGGTGGGGAGCAGGAGGAGAAGAAATCTTTTACTATGTTTATTTTTAATCAAGTCTATTTTTGTGATAGTGTCATCTAAGATCATAATTGTTATACCTGCTTTTTTCCATTCCTGCTAAAGAATAACAATTTTTTTCTCTAGATTCATTTAATATTCAGTCTGAATCTTGTTTTAACTATGTTTTTCTTAAACAAAATGTTGGCCTTTTCTTTCTAATCAATTTCCTCTTCCATTTTATGTGTGAATTCATCCCATTTACATTCAATTATGATCATTAATTTTATTCTATTCTAGTCTTTTATACATTTTTCTCTCTTTTTTCTTCTCTTTGCTTTTTGCTTCTTCAAAAGCAGAATTGTATGGTGAAAGAGGGATGTGTTTAATAACACTCCTGTAAATTTTATTGTCTTCTAATTCTTTAATATCTATTTTATCTCTACTAGCTCAGACCCAATTACCCAAAAAGTCTTCTTTACTTTTAAACATTTCTTCACAATCTTGCAAAAGATCTTTTTAAAATTACTAATGCTTTCCTGAACTTCCCCCCTTTTTTCATCCCATTTACTTTCTGCCCAATTGCCTTTCCATTTCATGACTGAATTGAATGCTTTTCCACATCAAAATATGTGTATTTTTTTGTTCAAATAAAAATATTATTCAATGTGGGAAGGGAAAAGGGAACAAGGAGGTACTGTGCTACATGATTTACAAATATCTCATTTGATTCTCATGACAATTATGAGGTAGATGCTATTGTTATTTACATTATATGGTTGAGGAAACTAAGGCAGACAGTGGTTAGGTAAATTACACAGGATAACACAACTAATAAAAGCAGTCCAAGTGACTTCATTTTCCTCAGCCATTATCCTTGTTTGTATAATTTTCTACTTGCCTTTCTAATTATGTAAGTTGTTTACTTATCCCTCATCTCTTTTCCCCCCTCCATAATGTGTGCTTTTTCACTTCCCTTTCCTTTCTTCTTTTAAAATAATCAAAACATAAAAGACCATTCCTAGGGTCCTCATTTTATTTACCTGACTTTGAAATGACATGTAGATTCTGAAGGGATAACATGTATTAACTCCTTCTAGGAGAATCCAAGTAACTACTAACTAACTCGACTCATTTTGGGCTTTGTATTTCAAAGTTTTTTCTAAGTTCTGGTATTTTCAGGGATTCTTTACACTCTTCTATTTCACTAAAGACCCATTTCCCCCCTGAATTATATATATTTTTTGAACTTAAATCTAGATCTTTTGCTTTATAGAATATTATATTTCAAGGTCACTATACCTTTTAGTTGATAATTGCTAAAGCTTGTGTGATCCTGATCCATATTCCTTTATAGCTAAACTCTCTCTGGCTTCTTGCATTTTCATTTCATATGGAAGGGTTGAGTTTTCATTATTAAATTCCTGGGATTTTTCAGCATGAATTTTCTTTAAAGAAAGGGTTGTTGGATTAATACTTTCATTTTCCTCTAGTTCTAATAAGTCTAGGAAATATTATTTAATGATTTCTTGAAATAAGAAATCTAGTCTTTTATTTTGTCTATAAATTTTATTTCTAATTTTTTTTCTAAATTTTTATCTATTAAATTATCTGTATTTGTTCCACTTTCTGTTTCAACTCTACAAATTATACCTTATATTTTATCTGCTCTCAATAATATTTTGGATATTTAAATATAACATGTTTCATGGAGTTAATAAGTTCTGATTACTCATTCTTATTTTAATTTTCCATTCATACATGCACACACACCCAGATACAAATAGATATAACCTGTGTTTCCTTTATTTCCCTTTGTTTTCCCAATGCTTTTATTTCTTTTCTAGGATTTTTTTTCAATTATAATAACATTGTAACTATCTCCATCTCTCTGTCTCTGTCTCTGTTTCTCAAACTCATCATTCATTTCTGGAATTCCAATAGAACTTGTGAACAATTTGTGCCTTTATTTGAAGCTGTGGTTATAGAGCTTTTAAAGCTATTCTTTTCTGTGTGCCTATCTTGTGTGTCCCTGGTACCATAAAATGATCTTTAAAACGGAAGAAAATTTAATTTTTTACTCATTCTTCCAACTTTCCCCCCTAAATGTGTACTTTTCCCAAAGCACCAAATCTGTACATTTCTGGAATGAATATCAAGGCCTTTGTTGAATTTGTTTTGTATTCTTTTGGGTTCTCTTACTGCTTTTATTGAATTTTAAGTGCTATAGTCTTCAAGCATTTTAGAGGAGGTAGCTTAGGTTGGGCATGTGCAATATTTCAATATACTCAATGTGGTTGATCTAGGGTGAAGTATAATTAATGCCTTTTGTTTTATTTTTGTAATGTCCTTACCCAAATTTGGATCTGAGAAAAATATATATATGCTTGTCTTTGGTTGCTTCTGTCATTAGGCTTTGTCACATAGATGGAAGGTTCTGTAAGATCAGATCAACTAAATTATGTACTACTCCTTGGTCTGGATTTTCTGGCCTTTGTTACTTTTACAATCTTCAGACTAAATGTAGGCCTGATTCTATCCCTCCAAAGAGATGCAATTTCATTTAATTATGTACTTCTTTCTCTCCCAGTACAATGCCTCAGGCAGTTTCTGAACTGAATCTAGTACCTAGATCCATGAGTACTACTTGGCTTTGTACATAACCACAAATTTGACCAGAGTCAAGCTTCATATCCACATCCAAATACTGTGACCTCATTGTAGTTTTACTGACTTGATTTCTTACTTAAGGACCAGGCCTTAAACCAAAAATAATCTGATTCCAATTGGCCACCATTTGGTCATTGTTTGAGTCCTAATTCAATCAGATTGAATGTAAATAGTAGTCATTTAAGTTTTAGCCAGAAACCCTTACTGATGTATGGTGCTCTTGGAGTAGGAAGGACAAACAGTAACTTGATGGTTGATTTCTTTTTTTTTTTTGCCTCCAGACAACAAAGAAAAGGAAAAATTTCATGTTGTTTTCTTCTTTGATTTCTCAATCACAACTTGGTCTGGTTCTTTTCTTAGATATATTGTTGGAGCAGTTGTAGGGGACATCTGGACCAGACTACTTTTCCTATTTTGCTATCTTAATTGGTCTGACATGTATGTAGGAAAAATTGGCCTTTTGAGTCACTCAGATTATATCTATCTATCGTTTTGTCTTTCTTTCTATCTATTTATACACACTCACCATTGGAGGCAAGTACTCTGGCAAATACTGATATAATGTAAGAGAATATTGTCTCTTCCTTTTTTCCTACCACATAACCATTTTGATATAACCAACAGATATACACCAAAGCTGTTTGCTACAGTGTTATTCCTTCCAACTCACATTCTAGTGAGGGTTAGCATATATGTAACTTATCTCATCATGGATATTTTTATTTATATATTTAAAACTTTAATGTAAAATAGCCAAAAAAAGAGGAAAAATGGCCATGGGCACAACAGAACATAAGAGATGATTCAAAATGTAAAGCAATAAATTTTCATGTCAAGATAGCCTACATAATAAATAATGTCTATCTTTTCTTTGGTTCCTTGTAGATTTTATTTTTCTTTTTTTGATGTGCCTTTTTTTTACTTTATTCATTTTTTCCCCTGATCCTCACCAAGAAGGCTACATACCAATACACACATACACATGTGTATGTATATATATATATACATATGCATATGTATACATATACACACATATATACATACACATAATGCATATCTAAAATCTATATATAATCATACACATGTATACACATAAATATTCCTATTTATTTATGTAAGACTGTGCTATGTTTGTTTGTCCTCTCTCTGAAAGTGGATAGCATCTTCTTTTGTAAGTCCAAATCTTCTCATATTTTTCAAAATCCACCAACTCATTTCTTCCACCATAGAAATATTCCAAGCTTAAATTGTCTAAGTAGGCAATTTTAAATTTAATATTAAATAATCTACAAATATTTATATAGTTGAGATATGGTATAGTTTCCATATATATATATTTTGCTTTCATTAAATCAATTTTCCCATTAACTTTGACTTACATCATGATTGCTGGCCCTATTTTTTAACCTAATAAATTCTATTCCTAATCTTATTTTATTTTTGTGTGTATCCTTTATTTCCTTTCTCTCCTGTCTCCTCTGCTTTATTTCTACATCTACCTTGTCCTCTTGTTACTTAAGCTGTCACCACTCCAAGGATCCTTCCATTATTATCTCCTCTCACATTTACTCTTTGCCCTCTTGTTTCTATCTAAATTTAGAAGGCTTTTATAAACTTCCAAATATATATTCCCCTTTAACCCATTCTCAATGAGAGTAGGGTTCTAGAATACTAGTTCATCTCTCCCGTCTAATTCTTTGGTGTAAGTTCTTCCTCTTGCCCCTTATTTCTATAAGATAATTACTCTTTTCCCCTGTTCCTACATGGTTTTTGCTCTTTAGAATGACATCACTTTCAGCTTTAATCTTTCTTTCAAAATACTCAATTAATAAATGGCAAGCTTAGACAAACAGTTCACATTTCTCAGTATAAAAAGTAAACAGTCTGTCATTATTGAGTCCTTTGTAACTAGTCTTTGATGTTTACCTTATATTTCTCTTGGCTCTTGTATTTCAAATTTTCTATTAAGTTCAATTCTTTTTGCAACACAATCCTGAAAGTCTGGCAATTCGTTGAAAATTTATTTTTTTTCCATTCAGGATTATGCTTAGTTTTGCTGGGTGTGATAATTTTAGCTGCAACCCCAACTCTTTTATATGTAGTATTCAGAGACCTGTGGTCTTTTAGTATAGCCTCTGTTAAGTCTTTTGTAATTCTGAAGGTAGCTCTGCCATACTTGAAGTGCCTATTTTCCCCCTATTTCTTGTAATAATTTTTCCTTGTGCTAAAGGTTTAGAATTTTGGATATGATATTCATGTAGAGTTTATTTATAGGATCCCTTTTAAGTGATAATCAAAAGATTTTTTCTATTTCTATTTTTCCCTCTTTTTCTAACACTTTGCTTGTTCTAATACTTAATTTTCTTTAATTATTTCTAATATTATTTTATCAAGTTTTTTTTGTTTTTATGTTTTTTCCTCTTGATAAAGTTCTTCAGATCAATTGTATTTCTTATGAGATGTTTCACATTCATTTCTGTTTTTTTTTTCATCCTTTACATTTTGTTTTATTATTTCCTGGTCTCATAACTTCACTGGGTTGTCCTTGCCAAATTATAATTCTCAAGGATTTGTTTATTTCCTTAATATTTTGGATCTCATTTTCCAGTTGATTGACTTTCATTTCATAATCTTGTTTTTCTTGGATTGTTATTATGATTTTAATTTTTCCCTAAATATCTTTCATTTCATTTTTAGAGTCTTTTAAAATTCTTTGAATTCTTTTTAGGAAAGTGATCATTTGACATCATTCTTTCGGAGTATTTGATGATTTTTTTTGCTTCAATATTATTCTCTGAAAAGGAATTCCAATCTCTCCATAATAACTTTTTATGGTTGGTTTCTTTCTCCTTTTCCTATTCTCTCCTTCCCTCCCTCACTCCCTCCCTTCCTTTTTCCCTCCTTCTCCCTTTCCCTCCCTCCCCCCTCTGTCTCTCCCCTCCCTCACCTCTGTCTCTGTTTCTCTTTGTGTTTCTCTCTGTGTCTCTGTGTCTGTCTCCATCTCTGTCACTGTCTGAATCTGTCTCTCTGTCTCTTTCTCTCTCATAGAGCTCATTATTGAAATCACCTCTAGTGCTATCATATGGGAGGTGGTGGCTCTACCCTTACCTCTCTGGCCTGGAACATAAACCAGGAACTCCACTTTCCTGTAACTTCTCACAACTGGCAGCATCCATGGACCACTGCTTCTGCACTCACTGCATGTGCTGGTTCCTTCTCATCTAGGGAAGCATCTTAACAGCTCAGCTGGGCCTGGTTTCTCTTATTAGCAATGGTTCCCTCAAAAAAAGTAAGGAACCTCAAAGTTTAATCAAAGCGGTGTCCCTAAATTGCTGTGTGACCATGGGCAAATTATTTACCCTTGTGGGTCTCAATTATCACATCTGTAAAATGAAAGACTTGGATTAGAATGATCTGTAAGATCCCTTACTGCTTTATCACTTCTATATCTTAAAAGTCATTACTGAATAAGTAATTGTAAATGTTGAATAAAGGTGACCACAAACACTAATAGATGGGAGTGATATTTTGGAACTACTTAATCAGGCAACCAGGAACGTTTTTTTCTGAAAAAAACAAAAAACAAAAAACAGTGTTTTATTTTGTCAACTGTACAGTTTTGATAGCTATAATCTTTCTCTTTTCTGGCCTTTGCTAAGTTATGCAGATTCAAAAAGTGAAGGGAGATTAAAAAGAAAAGAAAAAAGAAATCTACCTTTATTGAAAGACTTCAGCAGTTGGGAGGGCAGCCAGGAATATTTCCTTTTCCTTGAAGAGCCTTTTGGGTCAGATGCAAGCAAGGGACTGATGTGCTTCTTTAGCCCAATTCCAGTGTATACTTAGATAGTGACTTTCTATGTGATAAAAGAAAGGTCAAATTAGCAGAAAAAAATTATCAATTAGAATAGAGTGACTTTAGTTTCAAGGGAAGACTTGTCTAAAGCCATCGGCATTGGCAGAACAAAGGGAAGCTCCTTTCGACATTAAAGAAACTAGGTGAAATTTCTGCCCCTGTTTCCATCTGCTTCTTTCTCCATCTCTCTTTTTCTCGCTTTGTGCCTATGTGTGCCTATATTTCTTTCTCTCTGCCTCTTTGTCTCTCTTTTTATTTCTGTCTTTCTCTTCCTCTTCCCTCCCTTCCTTCCTTCCTTCCTTCCTTCCTTCCTTCCTTCCTTCCTTCCTTCCTTCCTTCCTTCCTTCCTTCCTTCCTGCCTTCCTTCCTGCCTTCCTTCCTGCCTTCCTTCCTTCCTTCCTTCCTTCCTTTCCTTCTTCCTTCCTTCCCTCCTTTCTTCCTACCTTTTTTTTTCCTTTTCAGAAAAAAAGACACTGAATTATAGTTGTGTCTGTTCACTTTAATAATTTGGGCTTTGAATATCCTTAAATTTTTCAGTATTATTAGTGAATTTTAAAAGTTTGTGTTTTAAAAGAAAGAATAAAATACCTACATACATATCTCTCTATATATAAATATAGATAGATATATAGAATCATAGGTATACACCTGATATGAAGGGCCATTAAATCTACACCCCTCATGTTGAAGATGAGGGGACTGTGACTGTTACCTAGGAAGCTAAGTGGCTTACAAAGAAGCACAGAGCTAGTAAAAATCAGGGGCAAGATTTAAATTCAGGTCTTTTGGATGATAGTCTAACATGATTTTTACTATGCCATTTGGCTGAAATATATAAGCATAATTGAATAAGGACACATAGTTCATGGGATCAAATGAGATAATCTTTATATAGCTCTTAGCCAATATATATAAGTGCTTTTTATATATATATATATATACATACATGCACTTTTATACTCTTTATTTCAAGCTTTCATGGCTATAGAATAGCCTGAGTATTCTCACAATATCATAAGAACATCATTTTCTATTCCTAATTTTCATCAATTTACCTAAGTGAAAATAAAATGATAAATTAGACTGGTATTAAAAACTAAAATGATTGAAAATGAATACAAGTATTACATATCTATGAGGGTAGAAGACCAAGAACCTCATATTTTATTCTAAGAGAGTGCCACCTACCTATTATAGGTTATGCTAATAGTCACAAAAATGCTGCCAAGGTTTTGCACTATCAATGAGCATTTGCATGGCAGGTTACTATAGTTGTCTAAATAGAAATCTAAGGATATTTTAGAAGGTTATTACTATCAGATATTCTAAGATAAATCATGTCACCTTAATAGGCTTGAAAATCTGATTCATGAAGCCGAACATTCTACTCTCTGACAAAAGAAATGCACATGTTTCTTAAAGTAAAAATAACTTACATACCTGAAATTCCAAAAATACAATGGTTCTTAAGGTAAAAATAACTTACAGAAATGAAATTCCACAACTCAGAGAAGAAAAGATATATAAACATAGTTCTGGCAAAGAAATCACTACAAGTGTAGAAATCAAGGCATGTTAAAATAAAGATAATTTTCATTTCAAGTATTAGGAAAGTTTTTTCATTCTTTTATAAGTCATTCTATGAAAGCAGAGCTCAACAGCATTTATAGATCAATTCCTTTCACCTAGAGAGTTCTAAATCAAAAATGAAATGTTACAGCATTACACAAAGCTCCTATATTCAGCAAAATTTCCTAAATGATGCTAAGAGCGGGTCACAAAATAATTACAGTATTGTAAATGTATGTTCCACAAAGTCATCTTCTCTGTTGTCTCATTGAGAAGTAATAGATTAATTAAAATCAATCCAATGACCAAAACTTTCATTTTGCATTAATTTATATTCCAAAATTGAATACCCAATAATGTAAGACAAGGCTGATTATTCATTTGTTTTAGCAGAATAGTAAACTCATCAATTTTCATAAGATTATATATTCATATCTACATATACATACACTCTTAGATTTACATACATATGTACACACACATACATGCATACATACATACATACACAGTGGTTACCTGTACCTTGGTTCCAGATGGCATGGCAAGTGGCAAAAAACAATAAGAACCAATTAATTTTTCTTATAATGAGTATATCTTTAATTCAGAGCCTATCCACCCCTACCTCTTTAATTCCCCAAAGGCTTAAGTAGGGTTTCCAGTTCTTGATGAAATACACATTCTGGGGGATCACTAAACTTTTTTACTTCTTACCCTCACACAGACTATCCAAGCTTCCTTAGTGGGAGAGGGGGCTGGATTTGGAAGTGGAAACTATATTTCTGCATCTTCTGCTGTCCAGGACTCTGGTTTCTTCCAGGGATTTGGGGATCCCAGGAGTATTGGATCCCTTGAAATTGCTGCAGCATCCACCTGGGCTCCCTCCACTGTTGCTCCTGTTCCTGCTGTCTCTTTTCCTGCTGAACATGCTTGCAGTCAGTTTCCCTTTCAGGATTACTCTTTTGGGAGCTGGGATATTACATGCTGTAGCCATATTGTCTTACAGGTACTTCTCCAAGACTTGCCTGCCAGTGTGCATTATGGGCTCTAGTCTGACAGTTCTGTGGACTGTGGGCTTCACTGGGGAGGAGCTGCTCACAGCAGAAGGCAATAGCAGCAGCAGCAATAGGGGGACATTATACTTGGTCAACCTCACATCCCTACAATTCAACCAAGACAACAAACAAGTGAGATGAGTGCTGAGCAACTATTAAGTACTGAAGCATTTTTTAAAAAGAAAATATTTTCAAATAGTTTATTGTTTTATGTAGCCTAAATCTATCCCTTTGTATTTTCATTTGTCATTAGTTGCTTCTACAATAGCCCTACCTTCTAAGACCAAGGAGAATAAGATAAATCCTTCCTCTGTGTGATAGTTCTTTGAGTACTTTATGACAGCTATTTAATTTCTGTTTTTTCTATTCTTGAGACTAATTATTTCAATTTATTTTAATTGATCCCCATAGCTCATGGTTTTTAGGACTTTTATGTTCTTCATTGTTTTCCCTTCAATACACTATAATATTTTCCTTCTTTTTTTTTTTCCTGAAGCAATTGGAGTTAAGTGACTTGCCCAGAGTCAGACAGTTAGGAAGTGTCTGAGACCAGATTTGAACTCAGGTCCTCTTGACTTCAAGGCTGGTGCTCTATCCAATGCACCACCGAGCTGCCACATATTTTCCTTCTTTTTTAAAAAAATAATTAATTTAACAAACATTACATTATGAATCTTGTTGGGACAGAAACATCAGAATAAAAGAGAAAAAAACATGGGAGAGGAAAAAAAAAGAAAAAAGTGAGCACAGCTTGTGTTGATTTATATTCAATCTCCATAGTTCTATTTTTTGGATGTTGAAGGAATTTTCTGTTCAAAGTCTATTGGGATTGCTTTGGATCACTGAACCACTGAAAAGAACCAAGTCTTAGACTATTATTACACATTCTTGCTGTTATTGTGCATGATATAATTCTGGTTCTGCTCTTTTTACTCAGCATTAGTTCATGTAAATCTTGGCCTTTCACCATTTTTACTGAATAATAATATTCCAATACCTTCATATACCACAGCTTATTTAGTCATTCCCTAATTGATGGGCATCTACAGACAGAGAAAGAAAAACAAACTGAGAGACAGACAGACAAAAAGAAAGAGAGAGAGAGAGAATTGATTGTTTGATGCCCCTAGAATTTTGTTGTCATTAATATATAACTATCATGCAGACTTGTTTTGACTCAGCTTCTCTTCATATCCTTTACAATTATGTCTATTTTCTCTTTTTTGGGAAGGATATTGGCATCTGTCATTTCAAATGTGTAAATATAGTATACATATATTATAATGCCTTGGTACTATAGTAGAGATAACTCAAAACTAGAAAGACCTGAGTAAACTGTAAATCACTTATTAGTTGTGTGACTCTGGGGAGCTCATTTAATTTTTTTTCTGTTTTCTCTTCTATAAAATGGGGATAATAATACCACCAACCTCACAAGGTTATTAAGAATTAGTATATAATTATTACATGTAATATACCTTAAAGCTATACATTCTAGCTGCTACAACGACAAAAATAAAATTTTCTCCTCTCCTTCCATCAGTACAGGCTGGATGGGCATATTCTATGCAATTTATGATCTTTAAAATTTACCCAATGTGTTTAGAACTTAAATGACTTGTCTAGGGTCAAACTGTTAGTATTTGTAAGAGGCAGGACTTCAACTGTGTCTTCTTCACTCTATCATTCATCCCAATGACAAACAAATCTATTTATAAACACTATGCTCCTAATATTATCTGTGTAAAAAAATGGACCTATTAGTTGTCTTGAAGTCACAGATGCTTGAATCTGATCCCAGCTCTGACACTGGCTTCCTGTATAACTAACAGTCACTCACTTATCTTCTCTGCATTCATATTTCTCATTTGTAATAGGGAAAAATTGAATTAAATGACTTCTGGAGTTTCTTTAAATTCTGAATATATGATATCTCATAATTCCTTGATAATAATAGCAGAAATAAGTGAATATCCAGCACTATCTCTAGAGATACCTAATTTAAGAAAGATACCAGAGCATAATTCAATCAACAAAATGTCCAACACTGTAAATGAAGAAGGAAGGAATGGGATTTGTATTAACAATAGAAACATACAAAAGAGGGAATTGTTGAGAAACAAGCTGTCAATTCAGGTACAATTCAGGGATGGCACAGTGCTCCATCCGATTCCACAAGGTCAGTTTCCTAGACAGGTAACTCATCAGAATGGAAGAAACATGCCCTACTGGGTTATATGAGGCTGATTTCCTACTCAGGAACGTCTCTGACAGAGAAAGCTGGTGAGCAAACGGCTTTTACCATAAAGTTATAGCATTGATTCACTAAGCTTCTCAGTCAGTCAGATTTTAGGAAAAAAATAGTAACCAGCAGTTCTTATTTCGGTGACATTGATCTATAAACAAATATTTATTAATTACTGAATAGGAGCCAGGCACTGTACTGGACACAGTCCATGAAAGATCTCACAGGAAACTAGGAGGAAACAACATACACACCATTGAATGAGTAGCTGATAGAACAATGCTTGGCACAAAGTAAGGGATTAATAACTACATATTGACTGATTAACTATAATTGTGTGTATAAACACATTTATATTTATATATGTGTAGAAAGAGGGACAAGAGATAGAGACATAGACAGAGAGACAGAGGGACAGAGACAGAGACAGAGACATAAAGTGATATACAGAAACAGAGAGACACAGAGAGATACACAAAGAGAATGAGACAGAGAGACAGAAATAAAGACAGAGAAACAGAGACAGAGAGGGAGGGGAGACAGACAGAAAGAGAAAGACAGACAGAGTCCCAAAAATCTTAGTGTAATTTTAAATTTCATAATATATACTTATTCATTCTTATACAGTAAATATGAAGTAAATTGTGAATCCTAAGTAGAGGATTAAAAAAGCATGATGTAGTAGATAGCAGTAGAGATCAGCTTTGAAGGGAACTAGGGATTCCAAGAGACAGAGATAAGGAAGGAGAGCTGTTTAGACATTAGGGCAGAGAGTGAAAAGGCATGCATAGAAAAGAATTGTCTCTTTAAAATAGGTAACTGTCTTTATAATTAAATAATCAATATGAATCTCCTTAATGAATATTGATGCAAAAATCTTAAATAAAATATTAGCAAAGAGATTACAGAAATTCATTCCCAGAATAATACACCATGACCAAGTAGGACTTATACCAGGAATGCAGGGATGGTTCAATATTAGGAAACCTATTAACATAATTGAGTATATTAATAACCAAATTAACAAAAAAACATATGATAATCTCAATAGATGCAGAAAAAGTATTTGATAAAATCCAACATCCATTCCTATTAAAAACATTAGAGAGTATAGGAATTAATGGACTTTTCCTTAAAATAGTCGGTAGCATCTATTTAAAACCATTAGCTAGCATCATATGTAATGGTGATAAACTGGAACCATTCCCAATAAGATCAGGGGTGAAACAAGGTTGCCCACTATCACCATTACTATTCAATATTGTATTAGAAATGCTAGCCTTGGCAATAAGACAAGAAAAAGAGATGAAAGGAATTAGAGTAGGTCATGAGGAAACCAAATTATCACTCTTTGCAGATGATATGATGGTCTACTTAGAGAACCTTAGAGAATCAACTAAAAAACTATTAGAATTAATCCACAACTTTAGCAAAGTTGCAGGATACAAAATAAATCCACATAAATCATCAGCATTTTTATACATCACCAACAAAATGCAACAGCAAGAAATACAAAGAGAAATTCCATTCAAAATAACTATTGATAGTATAAAATATTTGGGAATATATCTGCCAAGGGAAAGTCAGGATCTATATGAGCAAAACTACAAAACACTCTCCACACAAATAAAGTCAGATCTAAACAATTGGTAAAACATCAAGTGCTCTTGGATAGGTCGAGCGAATATAATAAAGATGGCAATACTACCTAAACTAATCTATCTATTTAGTGCTATACCAATCAAACTCCCAAGAGATTATTTAACTGACCTAGAAAAAATAACAACAAAATTCATCTTGAAAAACAAAAGGTCAAGAATTTCAAGGGAATTAATGAAAAAAAATGCAAATGAGGGTGGCCTACTGCACCAGATCTAAAACAATATTATAAAGCAGTGGTCACGAAAACCATTTGGTACTGGATAAGAAATAGAGTAATGGATCAGTGGAATAGATTAGGTTCACAGGACAAAATACTCAATGACAATAGTAATCTAGTGTTTGATAAACCCAAAGACCCCAGTTTTGGGGATAAAAACTCACTATTTGACAAAAACTGCTGGGATAATTGGAAACTAGTCTGGAAGAAATTAGGCATTGACCCACACCTAACACCATATACCAAGATAAGGTCAAAATGGATTCATGATCTAGGCATAAAGAATGATATGATAAACAAATTAGAACAATGTAGGATGGTTTACCTCTCAGACCTGTGGAGGGGGAAGGAATTTGTGACCAAAGAAGAACTAGAGGTCATCATTAATCACAAAATAAATAAGTTTGACTTTATCAAGTTAAAAAGTTTTTGTACAAACAAAATGAATGCAGACAAGATTAGAAGGATAGCAGTAAACTGGGAAAATATTTTTACATCCAAAGGTTCTGATAGAGGCCTCATTTCTAAAATATATAGAGAATTGACTGAAATATATAAGAATTCAAGCCATTCTCCAATGGATAAATGGTCAAAAGATATGAACAGACAAATTTCAGATGAAGAAATTGAAACTATTTCCAGTCACATGAAAAGGTGCTCCAAGTCACTATTGATCAGAGAAATGCAAATTAAGACAACTCTGACATACCACTACACACCTGTCAGATTGGCTAAAATGACAGGAAATGATAATGATAACTGTTGGAGGGGATGTGGGAAAACTGGGACACTGATACATTGTTGGTGGAACTGTGAACAGATCCAACCATTCTGGAGAGCAATTTGGTGCTATGCTCAAAAAGTTATCAAACTGTGCATACCCTTTGACCCAGCAGTGTTTCTACTGGGCCTATATCCCAAATAGATTTTAAAGGAGGGAAAGGGACCCACATGTGCAAAAATGTTTGTGGCAGCCCTTTTTGTAGTGGCAAGAAACTGGAAACTGAAAGGATGCCCATCAATTGTAGAATGGCTGAATAAATTATGGTATATGAATGGTATGGAATATTATTGTTCTGTAAGAAATGACCAACAGGAGGATTTCAGAGAGGACTGGAGAGACTTGCATGAACTGATGCTGAGTGAAATCAGCAGAACCAGGAGAACATTATACACAGCAACAAGACTATACGATGATCAATTTTGATGGACATGGTTCTCCTCAACAATGATGTGATTCAAACCAGTTGTTCAGTGATGAAGATAATCATATACATCCAGAGAGAGGCCTGTGGGAACTGAGTGAGAACCACAACACAGCATTTTAACGCTTTCTGTGAATATTTCCATGCATTTTGTTTTCCTTCTTAGGTTGTTTTTTCTTCTTCTCTTTCTAGATCTGATGTTTCTTGTGCAGTAAGATAACTGTATAGATATGTATACATGTATTGTATTTGTCATATAATTTATCCTATTTAGCATGTATTAGATTACCTGTCATCTAAGGGTGGGGGTTAGGGGGAAGGAGGGGAAAAGCTTGGGACAAAAAAGTTTTTGCAAAGGTCAATGTTGAAAAATCACTCATATGTTTTGTAAATAAAAAGCTTTATATATTAAAAAAATAATCAATATGGAGGATATATCAGTTCTAAGAGAATTCATTTGGCTTAGTTTGTTTCTTGATCCCTGTCCATCCATTAATCTACTCTTAATTCCTCAATTGCTAGAAACTAGAATAAAATCCTAAAATGATAAAAGAAAAAAAATGAAAGAACCTTAGATATCATCTAAACCAATCCTGTCTTTTTATTTTATTAGTGAGGCTCAGAAAATTAAAGAGAATTATCCAGCTCTTACAGCTACAGAAATAAGTATCATAATTTAATTTTCCAAAATCCTGATCTTCTGGCTTCCAAGTTTATCTAATAGTATAGTTCATTCCACACCCAGTAGCCAAAGGAATAATTAGAGAAATAGAAATCCGCTTTCTAATCAGTTCTCCTTTCTCACCTCTCCACCTTTCTTCTTCCTCCCTCTTTTCCTCTCCCTTCTCTTCTTTCTTCCCTTTGTATGATAGTAATATCAGTCTGTGCTGTATCTGTAATAGTATATTCATTCAGTATTTGAAAAAAGCCATCTGTCTACCTAAGATTTGTTTATTAGAAATAGGGTATAAGAAGTAGACACAACACAAATTAAGCTCTGATGATATCATTCAACTATACTCTGGGAATCTGATAATGTACTGGGGAAGAGCAGTTACTCTGGTGCTGAGATCTCTAGTTGAGAGTCATTATCATCCTCCCCATGATTGATACATCACTAACACTCAATATTATTCCTATCTGTTTGTTAATGCCTTCAAACAAAAGGCCTCCTGAAAGCAGATTAACCTGCTCTATTATAAGGTTTGAATAAACAAGGATTTCTGTTTGTGCTGATCTAAAAATCTTCATTGGATCTTAGGTCATAGGTACAGAGAATTATACAGTATTCCCTTACAGCTAACTGCTGTGTATTTAACACTTGAACAAGGTCTCAAAGGCCTCAGCAAGTTAATGTACAGATGAAAGGGATGAATTTAAAAGGCCAGTGATTTAGGATGAAAAAAAAATCTTTAGAGTTGGGGACCCTATTTAATCCTGTCTCCCTCTCAGATAAAATTCTTTTTTTATATCATATCTGAGAGATGTTTAACCAGTCTTGTTTATGTACTTCTAAAAAGAAGCAATTTTGTATAATAGATAGAGAGCTGGATTCACTGTCAACATAGCCATGTTCAAATCTCAACTGTGATACCTCCTTGCAGTGTGACCTTAGAAAGTCACTTAACCTCAGTTCCTCTGAGATTATACATTGCAAAAGGGTTAATGTTCTCCATTAATATAGCAAGTTTCCTGACCTTGGAGATCTGGCTTTGGATCTAGATAGATTGATTGATCCATAGATAAATAGATATAAAAGTAATAATAATAACAAATATTTTCTATACTTTATGTATCAGAAATTTATTATTCTAAGGAAATGAGAAAAATAGGTACCTATTGACTCTCGCTTAAAAAAGGTTTTCCTCCTTTTTTCACATTATGGGGGTAAATGGGGAGGTGACCAAATTATTTTACTTTTATGAGATTTATCAAGGGGTGGTAGAAAGTGTCACCCCATGGTGAACATGATTTTAATGTTTCACTGTATGTAAAAGAAAATATCTTATGTAAGCTAGGTCAATAAGTGGATGGGATGGGAAAAATTAATGATCCTAAATAAGTCACTTAAAATTTGCCTGTCTCAGTTATTTCATATATAAAATGGGGATAATTATAGTGCCTACCACTCAGGGTTTTTGTGAGGATCAAGTGAAATAATATTTTAACATTTGCAAATCCTATGGTGCTATATAAATGTCAGTTTTCATTGTTGATAGTCTTACTTCTGCTCCAACTCCATGGTTGACTTAATTTGGGACTAGGAAACAAGGAGACTTGTGATTTTTTTTTTGCTGAGGCAATTGGGGTTAAATGACTTGCCCAGGGTCACACTGCAAGGAAATGTTAAGTTTCTGAGGTCAAATTTGAACTCAGGTCCTCCTGACTTCAGGGCTGGTGCTCCATGCACTACACCATCTAGCTGCCCCTAGACTTGTGATTTCATTGACATATATGTGTTGATTTGAAATTTGACCTATGTGATCTGAATTTATCACTATGGAAGAAGAGGTATTTACGATGTGTTATAATTTCAATAATATTTTACATGTTAAAGTGGCAGTGGACATGAATTCAGAAGCTGGAAGCCCTGAGTAGCTTGAACTTCATCAAGGGATTATCTTTCCTGTGTGTGTTTCATGGCATCACAAGTTTTGAGGGGAGGATAAGACTTGGGCAGGATTGTCATTGCCCTCTAGATAACAAATTTTGTTTTAAAAAGAGTGAACAGATGGTATATGAATGTAAAGGAATATTATTGAAACGATCAGCAGACTAATTTCAGAAAGGCTTGGAAAGACTTACGTGAACTGATCCTAAGTAAAACCAAGAGAAACTTGCCACAGATGTGATGATCAACATTGATGGATTTGGCTCTTTTCAACAAAAAAAATGATTCTGGCCAATTCCAATAGACTTGTGATAAAGAGAGCCACCTGCATCATCAGAGAGGACCATGGAGACTGAATGTGGATCACAGCATAATATTTTCATTTTTTCATTGTTTCCTTTTTTTTTCTTTCTGCTTTTTGATCTGATTTTTGGTATAGTATGATAAATGTAGAAGTTCATTTTAGAAGAATTGCACATATTTAACAAATTAAATTACTTGCTGTCTAGAGGAGGAGGAAAGTGGGGAGGGAGAAAAATTTGGAACACGATTTTGCAAGAGTGAAATTTGAAAACTATCTGCATGTATTTTGAAAAATATAAAGCTGTTGTCAAAAAGAATCAGTATATTGAATTTAAAGTTTCAATTTTGTCTTGTATAAATAACTCATGATTTTTGGTCAGCTAAGCTAGCTTTTTGGTCACAATTGCAGAGGAGTGCACTGGGAAAGGAGGGGAAGGCACTTACTTACCTAACATCCCTATACATTGTTATACACAGATAGTAAGAGCATTGGCCTTAGAACAAAGACAACTGGGGTGGATCCAAGATGGCGAACTGCAGACAGTGTTCTCTGTGAGCTCCTGAGACCTTCTCTCAGATCCAGACAAATTGAGCCTCCGAACTGGTTCGGTAGTGAGGGCTCCATCAAACACTTGGACTACAACACACTTCTATCAAAAATCTTCTTTGAAAGAACGCTGGAGAAGGTCAGTCTCAGGGGAATCGGCAGCTGCCCGCAATCAGATGCCAGCACTTAGCTGAGGCAAGGTCGGGGCTGTGAAAGACCTGCGGATTTTAGGCACCCAGGAAGTCCCTGGGAGACACCGGGTCACTTTGCTCTGCTTGCGGGCAGGTGCTTTGGCAGATCTGCCTTTGGTAAAGAGTGGATTGAGAGCAGCTGAAAACGTGGTCCTAGTGTGGATCTGGCAGAACAGCCCCAGATCTGAAGTCAACTCGGGAAACTGCCCCAAGGCAAATTGAAACGGTGGGAGAATTCCCTGCTAGTGATTCAGACCTCAAGTGATTCAGACCTCAGCTCAAAAACATGAGCAAGAAGCCGAAGAAAGCTCTCACCATAAACAGCTTCTACAGAGAGAAAGTAGAGCAATCCCCAGATCCTGAGATTCTGAAAACAATTCCGGATGAAGCCACAAAGCTGGACATGAGCTGGTCTCCTTTTCAAAAGGCTTACCTGGAAGATTGCATAAAGAATCTCAAAAGAGAGCTAGAAAAAGAATGGGGAAATAAATTGAGATCAGTGCAACAGAGATGTAAAAAACTGAAAAAGAAGACTGGTGAATTGGAAAAAGACAACAATTCACTGAAAAACAAAACTGGTGAATTGGAAAAAAGCACCAATTCACTGGAAAATAAAAATGTTGAATTGGAAAAAGACAACAATTCACTGAAAAATAAAATTGGCAAAATGGAAAAAGAATGCATTGAACCAAGAAGATCTGGAACCCTTAATTGAACACCAGATAGATAATTTTGATTATATTAAGTTAAAAAGTTTCTGTACAAACAAAACTAATGCAGACAAGATTAGGAGGGAAGCATCAAATTGGGAAATCATCTTTACATTTAAGAGTTCTGATAAAGGTCTCATCTCTAAGATATATAGAGAATTGTCTCATATTTATAAGAATTCAAGCCATTTTCCAATCAATAAATGGTCAAAGGATATGAACAGACAATTTTCAGATGATTAAATTAAAACTATTTATAATCATATGAAAAGGTGCTCCAAATCACTATTGATCAGAGAAATGCAAATTAAGACAACTCTGAGGTACCACTACACACCTGTCAGATTGGCTAAAATGACAGGAAAAGATAAAGACGAATGTTGGAGGGGATGTGGGAAGACTGGGACCCTGATGCATTGTTGGTGGAGCTGTGAACGGATCCAACCATTCTGGAGAGCAATTTGGAGCTAAGCTCAAAAAGTTATCAAACTATGCATACCCTTTGACCCAGCAGTGTTTCTATTGGGCATATTTATATCCCAAAGAAATCATAAAAGAAGGAAAGGGCCCCACATGTGCAAGAATGTTTGTGGCAGCCCTTTTTGTAGTGGCTAGAAACTGGAAACTGAATGGATGCCCATCGATTGGAGAGTAGCTGAATAAATTATGGTATATGAATGTTATGGAATATTATTGCTCTGTAAGAAACGACCAGCAGGATCATTTCAGAGAGGCCTTGAGAGACTTGCATGAACTGATGCTCAGTGAAGTGAGCAGAACCAGGAGATCATTATTCACGGCAACAACAATACTATATAAGGATCAGTTCTAATGGACATGACTCTCTTCAACAATGAAATGTTTCAAACCAGTTGCAATTGTTTGGTGGGGAGAGCCATATACAACCAGAGAGAGGGATGAGAAATGTGGAGCACAACATAACATTTTCATGTTCTCTATTGAGCTTTGCTTGCATTGTATTTCCTTTATCAGATTATTCTTTCTTGTAGATACGATTTCTCCTGCACAAAAAATGATGTGTGGCAATAACAATACATATATTCGATTTCTTAAGTATTCTAACATAATTATCATGTAGTGGATATCCTGCCATCTAGGGGAGGGGCGGGTACCAGGGGGGAAAAATTTGTAACAGAACGCTTTGTAAGGGTTCATGTTTAGGAAATACCCATACATATGTTTTGTAAATAAAAAGTATTAATAAATTAAAAAAAAAGAATGCATTGAACCAAGAAATTCAATTGGCCAGCTACAAAAGGAGTTAAAAAAGATAACTGAAGGAAATAATACTTTAAAAACTAAAATGAACAAATAGAAGTAAATGACTCAATAAGACTTCAAGAATCAGTGAAATAAAACAAAAAAAAAAAAAACCCAAAATAGAAGAAAATATGAAATAACTCCTAGGAAAAACAACTGACTTGGAAAACAGATCCAGAAGAGACAATCTAAGAATTATCGGACTCCCTGAAAGCCACGATGAAAAAAAAAAAAAGAGCCTTGATGCTATCTTCCAGGAAATCATGAAAGAGAATTGCCCTGATGTTTTAGAGTCAGAAGGCAAAATTGACATTGAAAGAATTCACTGATCACCTCCTGAAAGAGACCCCAAAATTAAAACCCCAACGAATATCGTGGCCAAATTTCAGGACTATAGCACCAAGGAAAGGATATTGCAAGCAGCTAGAAAGAAACAGTTCAAATACAGAGGAATTGTAATTAGAATTACAAATGATCTGTCAGCTTCCACATTAAAGGATCAAAGGGCCTGGAATCAGATATTCCAAAAGGCAAAAAACTTGGATTACAGCCAAGAATAAGTTATCCAGCTAGAAGGAGCATCATCTTCCAGGGAAGAAGATGGTCATTCAATGATACAGGATGATTTCACCTATTTTTAATGAAAAGATCAGATCTGAACAAAAAATTTAACCTTCAAATACAGAACACAAGAGAAGCATAAAAAGGAAAAAAGGAAAGAATTCTTGAGAACTATATTTCTACTATGGGTATCCTTAAAGAATGGGGGTATAATTTGATTTTTCTTTGATAATAATGAAAAAGAAATTAGAGGTGGAAGGGATATCATACTGAAAAAAAAGGGGAAAGGAGGCAAAATAAAGTAAAAATAAAGGAGGTAAAATAAGACAAAATCTCATAAAGAGACATAGAAGATCTAATATAACCTAGGGAAAGAAGGGAGGGAGATGAGTATTGTGTAAACCTTAATCTCATTAGATTGGGCTCTGAGAGTATATCAGACACATTTGGTTTCAAAGAAAGGTCTTACCCTCCTTGTGGGAAGGTGGGAGGGAAAAGAGAAAAGGAAAGGGATAGACTAATAGAAGGATTAGGGGAAAGGTGTAAAGGGGAGGGAGGGGTTCTAAAGGGGGGTGGACTGTTTGAAGAAGTTGGTCATCAAAAATAAAGTACTGGGGAGGGGGGAAAGGAGAGAGGGGAAAGGGAAGAGAAAATCATAATTCTGTGTAAATAAGATGGCAGGAAATACAGATATAGTTCTTTTAACTGTGAATGTGAATGGGATGAACTCTCCCATAAAAGGGAAGCAGGTAGCAGACTGGATTAAAAGCCAGAATCCTACAATATGTTGTTTACAAGAAACCCATCTAAAACATAGAGATACATACAAAGTAAAGGTAAAGGGCTGGAGCAGAATCTTCTATGCTTCAGGTGAACAAAGAAAGGCAGGGGTAGCAAGCCTTATCTTGGATCAAGGAAAAGCAAAAATAGATCTAATTAAAAGAGATAAGGATGGAAACTATATTTTACTAAAGGGTAGCATAGACAATGAAACGGTATCAATACTAAACATATATGCACCAAGTGATATAGCATCCAAATTACTAGAGGAGAAACTTACAGAGATGCAAGGAGAAGTAGACAGTAAAACTATACTAGTGGCGGATCTCAACCTTGCTCTCTCAGAATTAGATAAATCAAATCGCAAAATAAATAAGAAAGAAGTTAGGGAGTTAAACAAAAGGCTAGAAAAGTTAGGAATGATAGATCTCTGGAGGAAATGGAATGGTGATAGAAGGGAGTATACTTTTTTCTCAGGGGTTCATGGAACCGTATAAATGAAAATTGATCATGTGTTAGGTCATAAAAGCCTCAAAATCAAATGCAGAAAAGCAGAAATAGTAAATGCGTCCTTTTCAGATCATGATGCAATAAAACTCACATGTAATATAAAACCAGGAGAAAACAGACCACAAGTTAATTGGAAATTAAATAATTTAATGCTGAAGAATGAATGGGTGAAAGAGCAAATCATAGACACAATTGATAATTTCATCCAGGAGAATGACAATAATGAGACAACATACCAAAATTTGTGGGATTCGGCCAAAGTGGTTTTAAGGGGCAATTTTATATCTCTAGATGCTTACTTGCATAAAATAGAGAAAGAAAAGATCAATGAATTGGGCTTATTATTAAAAAAAACTAGAAAAAGAACAAAATAAAAACCCTCAATTAAATACCAAATTGGAAATTCTGAAAATAAAAGGGGAGATTAATAAAATTGAAAATAAGAAAACTATCAAATTAATAAATAAAACTAAGAGTTGGTTTTATGAAAAAACCAACAAAATAGATAAGCCTCTACTTAATTTGATTAGAAAAAGGAAAGAGGAAATCAAATTGTTAGTCTCAAAAATGATAAGGGAGAACTTTCCTCCAATGAAGAGGAAATTAGAGTAATAATTAGGAGTTTCTTTGCCCAACTTTATAGCAATAAATTTGATAATGAAAATGAATTGGAGGAATATCTACAAAAATATAGATTACTTGGGTTAACAGAAGAGGGAATAAATTATTTAAATAGCCCCATATTAGAAAAAGAAATAGAACAAGCTATTAATCAACTTCCTAAGAAAAAATCTCCAGTGTCAGATGGATTTACATTTGAATTCTACCATTCAAAAAACAATTATCCAGATACTACATAAACTATTTGAAAAAATAGGGAAAGAAGGTGTACTACCAAATTCCTTCTATAACACAGATATCGTGCTGGTAGCTAAACCAGGTAGGGAGAAAACTGAGAAATAATACTATAGACCCATTTCTCTAATGAATATTAATGCAAACATTTTAAATGAGATTTTAGCAATGAGATTACAGAAAGTCATCCCGAGGATAATACATCTTGACCAAGTAGGATTTATACCAGGAATGGAGGGCTGGTTCAATATTAGGAAAACTGTTAGTATAATCAATTATATTAATAACCAAATTAATATCTCAATAGATTATCTCCATAGATGCAGAAAAAGCCTTTTGATAAAATCCAACACCCATTCCTATTATAAACACTGGAGAGTATAGGAATAAATGGGCTTTTCCTTAAAATGATTAGTAGTATCTACTTAAAACCATCAGCAAGTATCATATATAATGGAGTCAAACTAGAACCATTCCCAATAAGATCAGGAGTGAAACAAGGCTGCCCACTGTCACCATTACTATTTAATATTGTCTTAGAAATGTTAGCTTTGGCAGTAAGAGAAGAAAAAGAGATTAAAGGAATTAGAGTAGGTAATGAGGAAACCAAATTATCACTCTTTGCAGATGACCTGATGGTATACTTAGAGAGCCCTAGAAACTTGACTAAAAATTATTAGAAACTATTTTACAACTTTAGCAAATTTGCAGAATACAAAATAAATCCACATAAATCATCAGCATTTTCATATATTACCAATAAAGTTCATCAGCAAGAGATACAAAAAAGAAATTCCTTTCAAATTAACTGTTGATAGTATAAAATATTTGGGAATTTATCTACCCAGGGAAAGTCAGGAACTATATGAACTAAACTACAAAACACTTTCCATGCAAATAAAATCAGACCCAGTCAATTGGAAAAACATAAAATGCTCATGGGTAGGCCAAGCTAATATAATAAAAATGACAATAGTACCCAAACTAATTTACTTATTTAGTGCCATACAAATCATACTCCCAAGAAATTATCTTACAGATCTAGAAAAAATAGTAGCAAAATTCATCTGGAAGAACAAAAGGTCAAGAGTTTCAAGAGAATTAATGAAAAAAAAAAAGGCTGATGATGGTGGACTTGTTGTACCAGATCTAAAACTATATTACAAAGCAGCAGTCATCAGCTTTGTTTGGTACTGGCTAAGAAATAGTGTAGTCAATCAGTGGAATAGGATAGAATCACAAGACAAACTACGCAATAACTATAGCAATTTAGTGTTTGATAAACCCAAAGACCCCAGCTTCTGGGATAAGTACTCACTATTTGACAAAAACTGCTGGGAAAATTGGAAACTAGTGTGGAAGAAATTAGGGCTTGACCCACATCTAACACCACATACCAAGATAAGATCTAAATAGGTTCATGATCTGGATATAAAGAGTGATATTATAAGTAAATTAGAGGAACATAGTATAGCTTACCTCTCAGGCCTATGGAGATGGAATAAATTTATGTCCAAAGAAGAACTGGAACTCTTAATTGAACATCAGCTAGATAACTTTGACTATATTAAGTTAAAAAGTTTTTGTACAAACAAAACCAATGCAGTCAAGATTAGGGGGGAAGCAATAAATTGGGAAATCATCTTTACATTTAAGGGTTCTGATAAAGGTGTCATCTCTAAAATATATAGAGAATTGTCTCATATTTATAAGAATTCAAGCCATTCTCCAATAGATAAGTGGTCAAAGGATATGAACAGACAATTTTAGGAGGATGAAATTAAAACTATTTGTAGTCATATGAAAAGGTGCTCTAAATCATTATTGCTCAGAGAAATGAAAATTAAGACAACCCTGAGGTACCACTACACATCTGTCAGATTGGCTAAAATGACAGGAAAAGTCAATGATGCATGTTGGAGGGGATGTGGGAAGACTGGGACACTGATGCATTGTTGGTGGAGCTGTGAATGGATCCAGCCATTCTGGAGAGCAATTTGGAGCTATGCAAAGTTATCAAACTGTGCATACCCTTTGACCCAGCAGCATTTCTATTGGGCTTATATCCCAAAGAAATCATAAAGGAAGGAAAGGCCCCCAAATGTGTAAGAATATTTTTGCCATTCCTTTTTGAAGTGGCTAGAAACTGGAAACTGAATAGATGCCCTTCAATTGGAGAATGGCTGAATAAATTATGGTATATGAATATTATGGAATATTATTGTTCTGTAAGAAACGACCAGCAGCATGATTTCAGAGAGGCCTGGAGAGACTTACATGACCTGCTGCTGAGTGAAATGAGCAGAACCATGAGATCATTATATATGGCAACAGCAATACTATATAACAATCAATTCTGATGAACATGGTTTTCTTCAGCAATGAAATGTTTCAAACCACTTCCAGTTGTTCACTGAAGGAAGCCATATACACCCAGAGAGAGGGATGTGAAATGTGGACCACAACATAGCATTCTTATACTCTCGATTGATGTTTGCTTACATTGTGTTTCCTTTATCTGATATGTATTTGTTGTAGATACGATTTTTCTTGCAGAATAATGTGTGGAAATATGTATACATATATTCGATTTGTCAAATATTTTAACATAATTACCATGAAGGGGATATCCTGCCATCCATGGGAGGGGTGGGGAGTAGGAATGGAAAACTTGTCACAGAAAGCTTTGTAAGGGTTAATGTTGAAGAATTACCCATACATATGTTTTGCAAATAAAATAAAATTAAAAAAAAAGAATAAGGACAACTGGGCTTAAGACTTAAATCATCCTTGTTCCCTCATACTACTTACTTCAAAGGGTTTTTGAAAAGTAAGTGTTTGGTAAAGTATAAAGTATTTTGTTTGAGTTTTTATTATTGATAAATTTAACTAAAACTTCAAGACTACAAGGTTGTTATTCAAATAAAATGCTATCCCACCAGGACATCCCATTCTGTTCTTATGTAAGCCTGTCTTCCAAATATCGTGATGTAAATTTGACTTACCTAGTTTGGTAATATAATTATTGTTTCAAAAACAAATGCAGTATTGTGTGTCACATATTTGATGAATTGTTTAGTTTAACTAAGATGTTATTTTTCTTCTATTTTATTTTAAATTTAATTAATAGCTATTATTAATGTAGTGCCTTAAGATTTACAAAAACTGAGGCTTTGATATGAAATGTCTGAAGTAGTAGTTGATTTGATAAAAATGTTTTCTATGTTTTCACCCAAGTATGGAACTGAAAAATAAAATAGTTGAACACAATCAAGTTAAGAACAAAGTGCCTTATGACATGTCATTCAAGACCTTCCTCCAAACTGACGATTATTGATTAATCAGCACTTGTGTTTGTTTATGTGAATGTGTGTGCATATATATATATACATATATATACATATATATATATATAAACCTACACATACATCTATATGATCTATATATACCTATATGTGTATATACACATGTGCATATGTGCATTGTGTATATTATATATGTATATACCTATCTGTGTGTATGTGTATATGTATCTAACTTTTTATTTATCTATCTTCCTATAATTTGCTTCTCAACCAGCCAATCTACCTAATTACAAGCCTGTTGTTGCAAACAAATTTCACTCTATGTGAAAGTATCTTATGTACAGTTAGGTGAATAAGTGAATGGAATAAGATTAATGACCCTAAAAAGTCACTTAACATTTGTTTGTCTCAGTTATCTCATCTGTAAAATGGGGATAATTATAATGCCTACCTTCCAGGGTTTTTGTAAGAATCAAATGAAATAATATTTGTAACATTTGTAAATCCTATAGAGCTGTATAAATGTCAGTTATCATTGTTGATATTCTTTCTTCTGCTCCAACTCCATTGCTGACTTAATTTGTGAGTAGGAAACAAGGGCCAGACTTATGATTTCATCGACATATGAGGAAACTAGCTCTACCAATGCAGGTTAGAATTTTTTATGAAATTCAGAAGCTATTTGCTAGGACACTTAGAGGTTATATGGCCAGCATTGAGACATTATTTGTAAATGGCAGAATTTGAAACCAGATCATCTCAGATTTAAGTATGTTTTATTCTTTTATGCTACAAAATCTTTAACTTCAGTTTGGAAGATGCACTTTTGTCTTCTCCTTTCAGTATGCTTTCTTTAATACAGTTTGAATCCCAGTTAAGTTGCGAATGTGGGTTTTATAATATCTAATACTGCTATCTTCTTGGTACCCTTTACTTATGCTTATAATCTCCATGGCTTTGTGAGGACTTTTTAGTTGGTTAGAAACTCAAACTGCACAACTCTGACTTCCTCCTTTAGCTCAAAATGACAATTGGGTGGGATTCTCAATTTCATATTTCTCTCTTTTCCACACAAGAATCTCATAAAAATTGTCAATTGCTTTGGTAAAATAGAGAATTTCACAGAGATCGATATTAATCTCATCTATCTGTACCTTCCCAAATTGACAATTTTCCTATTTTTTTGAAGAGGGAACAAGATTTGGTTATGATTAAATTATCTTTTATTTACTTGTTGATATATTCATTAATTCATTCATTTAGCTATTTGTTCTGCTGTATCTGACTTTTGGCTTACATTGTGTCTGTGGTCTAATAAAATTCAAGTTTTCAGAAAAAAAGTAGAATGCAAATAAAAAAATAGATAGAAAATATCTTCTCTTTGGTGGAAAATCTTTTGATATTTCCATTTTCTTCATAACTCCAATTCTCATCTAATAGAAATTTTGTCTTAGAATTATGATTTTAAGGAAAGCTGATTTCAAAAATATTTGGTAAAAATATAGTTATAACCATATGCCTCCAAAAAGAGGAAAAGTGTTATTGTTTAGTTTCTAGAAGATGATTGGGTATTTCCTTCAAAACAGAAGTGTCAAACTCCAAAAACTTCCAAATGTCAACTGAACTAGAATAAAAGATAGTTCAAAAATATTTAACACAATAGAGATTAAAACTCATTGTTTTTCACTCATTTTCATTTTTATCCCATTCTTTGAGATTCCAATTAGCTTTTTTCTTGGCAAAGATTTTGAAGTAGTTTGCCATTTCCTTCTTTAGCTCATTTCACAGATGAGAAAACTGAAGCAAACAGACATTTTTTTTTAAGTTTTGTATTTTCAAAACAAATGCATAGTTTCAACATTCTCCCTTGCAAAAGTTTGTGTTCTAATTTTTTTCTTCCTCTCTTCTACCCTAATCCCTCTCCAGGTGGCAAATAATACAATATCTCTTAAACATGTGCAATTTTTCTATACATATTACCATAATTATCATGCTGCATAAGAAAAATCAGATAAAAAAAGAAAAATGTGAAAAAATACAAAAAGCAAACAAACAACAACCAAAAAGTGAAAATACAATGTCATAGTTCAGAATCAATCCCACAGGATTCTCTCTGGGTGAAGAAGTCTCTCTTCCTCACAAGATCATTGGAATTGACCTGAATCACCTATCTGTTGAAAAGAGTCGATCAGGGGGGGCGGAGCCAAGATGGCGGAGTGAAAAGGTGACTCTCTGAGTCTTCCTCCAAACTTCTCTCAAATCAACAATAAAATAAGCCTCTGAACTGATCTTCAAGTCAACGAATCAGGAAATATTTGGATACTGCTTGCAGATATATCTGAAAAACTTCACATCAGGTTTGTCTAGCTCGGACAGAGGGATAAACAGAGGACTCTGGTGTCAGAGAACTCTAGAGGAGGCCGGAAGTGAGGGTGGGATTCAGCTCAGTTCAGCTCAGATTGGCAAAAAACTCCAAACTCCAAACTCCAAATTCCAAACGCCTGGAGTTTATCTGAGGCACTCGGGAAACTGTGCCCTGATTGGGGGCAGGTGTTCTGGCAAACTTGCCTTGTTTAAGGAGTAATTCGGCCTTAGTCCTAGCCCCCACGGCCCAGCACCTTAAATTAATTCACTGAAGCGCCCCAGGGCAAAATCTTCAGCTGGCCCTTTCAGCTGCCGTTTTTTTTTCCCTACCTTAAAGAAATATCCACACTGTCTAAAAAAAAATGAAGAGGCAAAAGAGAGCTCTCACCATAGACAGCTTTTATAAACAAAAATAAGAGAAGACCCCAGATCCAGAGGTTCCTTTAGACAAAAATCCAGAGGATATCAGCAAGGACCATCACTGGTCCCCGTTTCAAAAGGCCTTTCTGGAAGATTGCTTAAAGAACCTAATAAAAGAGGTGGAGGATAAATGGGAAAATAAATTGAAATCAGTGCAAGAAGGATACAATATCTTGCAAGAAGGATATGATGCCCTGCAAAAGAGATATGAAAAAGACACCAATCTATTGAAAAATAAAATGAGTGAAGTGGAAAAAGAGTGCAATGAACAAAAAAATTCAATTGGCCAGTTACAAATGGAGCTTAAAAAGGTCACTGAAGAAAACAACACTTTAAAAATAAGAATTGAACAAATGCAAGTGAATGACTCAATAAGACTTCAAGAATCAGTCAACCAAAAACAAAAAAAATGAAAAATTAGAAGAAAATATGAAATATCTCCTAGGAAAAACAACTGACTTGGAAAATAGATCTAGGAGAGACAATCTAAGGATTATTGGACTTCCTGAAAGCCATGATGAAAAAAAGAATCTAAACACTATCTTCCAGGAAATCCTGAAAGTAAACTGCCCTGAGATTGTAGAATCAAAGGGCAAAATCACCATTGAAAGAATTCACCGATCACCTCCTGAAAGAGACCCCAAAATTAAAACCCCAAGTAATATTCTGGCTAAATTTCAGGAATATAGCACCAAGGTAAAGATTCTGCTAGCAGCTAGAAAGAAACAATTCAAATACCAAGGATCAATAATTAGAATCACACAGGATCTGTCAGCCTCCACATTGAAGGATGGAAGGGCCTGGAACCAGATATTCTGAAGGGCAAAGGAACTTGGATTACAGCCCAGAATATGCTATCCAGCTAGAATGAGCATTATCCTCCAGGGAAGAAGATGGTCATTCAATGATATAGGTGAATTTCACCTATTTCTCATGAAAAGACCAGATCTGAACAAGAAATTCAACATCCAAACACAGAACTCAAGAGATGCACAAAAAGGTAAAAAGGAAAGGACTCTTGAGAACTTTATTTCTACTAGGGGGATACTTAAAGTTTGGGGGTATAATTAACTAGATATTACTTTGATAATATGAAAAAGAACTAGAGGGGGAAAGTTTGTCATACTGGGGAAAAGTGGTAAAAATAAGAACTAAAAAAAAAGGAGGTAAAAACAAGGTAAAATCTCTTGAAGAGGCAAAGAAAACCTAATATAATTGAGAGAAAGAGGGGAGGGAGTTGAGCATTGTGTAATCTTACTCTCATCATGTTGGGCTCTAAAAGTCTATATCAGACACTTGATTTCACATAGAAACTTGTCTGTTGCTAGGGGGAAGTGGGAGGGAAAGGAGGAAAAGAAAGGGATAAACTAATAGAAGGGAAAATAGAAAAATCAGGGGAAAGGAGTAAAAACAGGGGGAAGGGATCTAAAGGGTGGAGTATTGTTTGGAGGAGAGGATCATCAAAAGCAAAGTACTGAGGAGGGGGGAAGGGAGAAAGGGGAAAGGAAAGGGGAAAACATAACTTGGGTAAATAAGATGGCAGGAAATAAAGAATTAGTTATTCTATCTGTGAATGTGAATGGGATGAACTCTCCCATAAAGCAGAAGCAGATATCAGACTGGATTACAAACCAGAATCCCACAATATGTTGTCTACAAGAAACACATCTAAAACATAGCGACACATATAGGATGAAGGTAAACGGATGGAGCAGGACCTATTATGCTTCAGGTGAACAAAAAAAAAGCAGGGGTAGCAATCCTTATCTCAGATCAAGTAAAAGCCAAGATAGATCTAATCAAAAGAGATAAGGAAGGAAACTATATTTTATTAAAGAATACCATAGATAGTGTAGCAATATCTGTACTAAATATATATGCACCAAGTGCAATAGCACACAAATTCCTAGTGGAGAAATTAAGAGAGATGCAAGAAGAAATAGACAGCCAAATGATACTAGTGGGGGATCTCAACCTCGCTCTCTCAGAATTAGATAAATCAAACCACAAAATAAACAAGAAAGAAACTAAGGAGATAAACCAATTGTTAGAAAAGTTAGGTATGATAGCTCTATGGAGAAAGTTGAATGGAGACAGTAGGGAGTTTACTTTTTTCTCAGCAGTCCATGGAACCAATACAAAAATTGACCATGTGTTAGGGCATAAAAACCTCAAAATCAAATGCAGAAAGGCAGAAATAGTAAATGCATCATTTTAAGATCATGATGCAATAAAAATCACATGCAATATAAGGCCAGGAGAAAATAAACCAAAAGTTAATTGGAAATTAAATAATCTAATCCTGAAGAATGAATGGGTGAAAGAGCAAATCATAGACACAATCAATAATTTCATCCAGGACAATGACAATAAGGAGACAACATACCAAAATTTGTGGGATACGGCTAAGGCAGTTCTAAGGGGCAATTTTATATCTCTAGATGCTTACTTGCATAAAATAGAGAAAGAAAAGATCAATGAATTGGGCTTATTATTAAAAAAAAACTAGAATAAGAACAAATAAAAAAACCCTCAATTAAATACCAAATTGGAAATTCTAAAAGTAAAAGTAGAAATTAATAAAATTGAAAATAAGAAAACTATTGAGTTAATAAATAAAAGTAAGAGTTGCTTCTATGAAAAAACCAACAAAATAGATAAGCCTTTAGTTAATTTGATAAGAAAAAGGAAAGAAGAAAATCAAATTGTTAGTCTCAAGAATGATAAGGGAGAACTTTCCTCCAATGAAGAGGAAATCAGAGCAATAATTAGGAGTTACTTTGCTCAACTTTATGCCAGTAAGTTTGATAATCTAAATGAAATGGAGGAATATCTACATAAATATAGATTGCCCAGGTTAAGAGAAGAGGATGTAAATTATTTAAATAGCCAAATATCAGAAAAAGAAATAGAACAAGCTATTAACCAACTCCCTAAGAAAAAATCTCCAGGGCCAGATGGATTTACATGTGAATTCTACCAAACATTCAAAGAACAATTAATTCCAATACTACACAAACTATTTGAGAAAATAGGGACAGAAGGTATACTGCCAGAATCCTTCTATGAGATCCATATGGTGCTGATAGCTAAACCAGGTAGGGTGAGAACAGAGAAAGAAAACTATAGACCCATTTCCCTAATGAATATTGATG
>JAJPUD010007413.1:19216-34628 GCA_023553655.1 Myrmecobius fasciatus | reverse complement strand
CTTTCTTTCTTTCTTTCTTTCTTTCTTTCTTTCTTTCTTTCTTTCTTCCTTCCTTTCTTCCTTTCTTTCTTCCTTTCTTCCTTTCTTCTTTTCTATGTTTCAACTCAACCCAACATCCAACATACCAAAGACACTTTAATTATTAGTAAGACTTATTATTATTATTATCTGAAATCTGACTTATTATAATTTCTACACATTTGTATTATTTCTATCCTTTGAGGTGCAAAAGAACAAATCTAGTCTCTCTTCCACAAAGCAAACCTTTAGATATTTGAAGTTTGCTATTATGTCTTCCTTAATTTTTTTTTGAACTTGACCAGTTCCAGCTCATTCTACTGTTTGTTGTATGGTGTGGTTTGTAGAACTGCCCCCCTCTTGACTTATCTCTTCTGAATATAACATTAACAATTGAAATTTGCAGCTTGTAAGGTTTGCAAAGCATTACATATACATCTTATTTGAACCTCCCCAACATTATGATGTAAATAGTATAGATATTACTAATTCAGTTTTGTATATAATAAAAGAAACTTGCAGATAAGCAGTTCCAACTAAAGTTTTATTGACACCAAGATAGGCATACTATCTATGGATTTATGGAGCCATGCTTCCTCTGGGAATAAACCTTGTAAATTATCTTTCTAAAACATAGTCCTAGAACTCAGGACATAACACACCATTTGTGACCTCTTTTCGTCTTTTTTTTCTCCACAGTCCTTAGTAAAGTGCCGGGATTATAACAGGTGCTGAATAAATGTTTGTTGATGATGACATGAGATTATCACTTTTTTCCATCTTTTCCTCTTTACTTTTATTAATTCCACATGACTATTTTTCTTTGTTAAAATGATGTAACATTTCCCCTAATTACATGCAAAATAATTTTAACATTAATTAAAAAATTAGTTCAAAATGTTCTCTGCCTCTCTCTATATGCATATAGATATATATTAATATCTATCTATTTATATATATCTATATCTATCTATCTATCTATCTATCTATCTATCTATCTATCTATCTATCTATATATCTGTCTCTATGTCTGTCTCTCTCACTACAACCTTTCCCAATTGAGAAGACAAGCAATTTGGCATTGGTTGCACATGTATAGTCTTGCAAATATATTTCTATATTAGACATATTGTGAAAGAAAATATAGATATAAAAAACTCCAAGCCCCTCCTCCCTAGAAACCTCAAGAAATATAAAGCAAAGAAAAAGTATGCTTTGACTCCCAGTCAGACTCCATCAATTCTTTCTTAGGAAGGGTAGCATTTTTCATCATAAGTCCTTTGGAATGTCTTGCTTGGATCATTGTGTTGCTGAGAATAGCTAAGACAGTCACATTCTTCATCATACAATATTGCTTTTGCCCCTATAATTTCTTTTTTTTTGGTTGTGCTGATTTCACATTATATCAGTTTAAGTAAATCCACCCAAATTTTTCTGAAAGCATCCTTAAAGCAAATATTTTTAAATTGTGGTCTGGGCACTTAGTTTTGATTACTGCATTTCAGTATAATTAATTTCCTTTTGTCACTATTTGGGTTTTATTTTATGCAATGAAAAACATTCTGAAAAGGGGTTCATGTCACTAAAAATGGTAAAGAACTACAGGGCTAGAGATAGAAGGAATAGCAGGGTTAATCTAGTCTAACCTATTTATTTTACAGAAGAAATGTTACATACGGAGAGATTAAAATGTCTTCCCCGAGGTAATATAGATAGTAAGCATCAGAGGTGAAATTTGAATCCAGGTCTTATTACTCAAAAGTAATTATTATTTTCAATTTAACTCACTGCCTCCAGAAAAATGGATCACATCATTAAAATATCATAAATTCTTTCTTCAAGAAAAAAAAAGTAGAGACTCTGGATGTGGCAAGCAGTAAATAACATCACACAGAAAACTGATTATCACCTAGTCTGAAATGAGTAACACATCGTTCTTAATGCAATATAATTGGTAAGATAGAACCTTTAAACAAAATAATCTTTGAGCCCAAGGCTCTGCTGGGGGGAAGTTTCACATTGTTGACTGTTTTTCCTAAACAGAGACATGTCTGAATAAGTATTAGGGAAATGAAATCCATGTAGGTTCATTAAAGTTGCATGATTCATACAAAACCTTTATCCTAAGGGTAGGAAATGTTAGCATCTGTTAGTGAAATAGGTGTCTATTTAAAATGAAATATTTATATCCTAGCCATTCTTATATGTACTAGAATATCTCCAAGTACAGTGATTTTTTTAAGTCACATCTGAACTATAGAAGTCCGTGTATGCATCTAAGTTACTAATAAAAAAAGGTTGAACAAAATAGATCCAAGGACATACCCCTGCAATAATATAGCAGAGAGCTTCTTCCAGAATCAGCACATAGCCTTTCAGTGTTGCTCTTTGGATTTAGTCATTCTCCTAATTCTGAACTAAATATACCATCATCCAGTTTACAAAGATTATATGGTAAATATTGTCTATATAGTATTGGAAGATGTAGCTAGGTGGTGCAGTGAGTAGAGAGATAAACATGGAGTTAAGAAATCAGAAATCAAGGGCAGGTAGATGGTAGAGTGGATAAAGTATCAGCTTTGGAATCAGGAGAGTTTGAGTTCCAAGACAGCCTCCAACACTTTTTAGCTGTGTGTCTCTAAGCAAGTCACTTAACCCTGATTGATGATCAAAAAAAAAATCATTAATCAATATTCTCCCCCCACATATTTATAGATTTTCTCTTTTCTGTGGCTTTATCATTTGCAAAATGAAGAAGTATCTTTTAGGCTATGAATATATGAATATTCAAAAACAATCTTATCCATTTCCCTCACCTAAACCCATCTATGATAAAACTGACTTGGGGTAATAGACATTAGAGCACACAGTTAAACCCCATCTTCTGACTTCTAAATCTCTGCTTTTTAGTTTACTCTTTTATATTGCCTCCTTATGACATGAAAAATGTAGTTAAATCTTTTCACATTTGGATTTGGCACAGAATGACCACTTAGATACTAACCAACTTTCAAATTCAATCATTTTGAAATTTTGTAAATAAGAATCTATGAGCACATGGAATACTTGTATGACTTTGGACACTGGGCCTCAACTTTCTTGTCTATAATGTAAAGGAGATTAGATTATATGAGACTCTCCTCCTGTAGTGCTATGAAAGCAGTAGGTGTCAACACTGGGGAAGAACGTGGTATGGGAAAAATAGATATTACTTTGGGGAAGGTGAATCAGTAGCTGAAGACTAAAGGCCACAAAAATAAACAGCCAAGGACCAGCTTTAGTCATCACTTTAGCCCTGCTTTGAGGATGATATCTATTTTCAGAAAACATGAAATATGATGGTTAAAACATAAGAGGAAATGCAAAAGGGGACATTGCTTCTAGCAAATGTTGAGTTGTTGTTGTTTGTCCTGCATTCTTGAAGAGGACCCTGACATCAGGGAGGTGATATCATAACATGTAAGTGAATTAGATTTAAGTGAGGGAGAGCTGTGCAAAGTCACCTGCCTTACCTTTCCTGTCAGAGCCATCTAGGTGCAGTGGCCAGATAATAGATCAGGACGAGTGAAGATGATCCTGGATGAAATGGGAGACATTGGCTTTTTTAAGCTAAGGTCTTCAATAGATGGAAGTTTTGAGTTACAAAACTGAAAGAATAAAACCTTAAATCCTTGGTAGGTATGGATAATTTCTGTTTTTACTGTAACCTTTGTTTAAAAATAAATAAAAAATAAAACTATTGAAACAGCAGTAGAGTCTTGATTTGGAATCAGGAACATCAAGGTTCAAATGTGACCTCAGATATTAATTGTCTAATCCTAGAATAGTAATTTACTTTGCTTCAAAATAATAGTACCTTGCTCCCAACATTTTTTCAGTTGATATGTATTTTTATTAGTTTTTTTTAATTTGCAAACATATGCAAAACATTTACCCTTGCAAAACCTCATGTTTCAAATTTTTCCCTTTCTTCCTCCTACCGCCTCACCAGATGGCAAGTAATCCAATATATGTCAAACACGTGCAATTCTTCTATACACATTTTCCTAATTATCATGCTACACAAGAAAAATCAGATGAAAAAGGGAAAAAATGAGAAAGAAAACAATATGCAAGCAAACAACAAAAAAGAGTGAAAATACTATGTTGTGATCCTTTCTCTCTCCCAAAATTATTGTGAGAATCAAATGAAGTGAAATTTATAGACAGTACCTGGCAGCTAGTAATTACAATAAATTCTTGCTAAATCTAAATCTAGGGCAACTAGATAGTGGAGTGGAGGAAACTGCTGGGCCTGAAATCAGAAAGACTGATCTTCTTGAATTGAAATCTTAACTCAGACGCTTACCAGCTTTGTGATCCCAGCCTAATTGCTTAACCCAGTTTGCCTCAGTTTTCTCATCTGTAAAATTACTTGAGAAGAAAATGGCAAAGCACTCCAGTATCTTTGCCAAGAAAATCCCAAATGAGGTCATGAAGTTTTGGACAACAAAATCTACATTTTTACCTTCGCAAAGTCTATCCCTGTGCCATTTCCATAGCTGGCTCATACACATTGATCTACTCAATAACAATAATAAATAGATAGCAATTATATAGTACTTTAGCTTTCAAAGCTTTACATCTATGTTATATTTCAATCTCACCCTATTCCTATAATGTAGAATGGAATGAAATATGTATTCATTAACTACATTTTATGTATCAGGGGCTGTGCTAAGTGCTTTATAAATAGTGGGTGCTATTAATGGTTCTATTGGACAGATAAGGAAACTGAGTCTCAGCATAATAACAAGTAGCAAGGGTACAGTGTATCATTTTTATAGTTATTTAATTTATTCTCTTAACATGATATAAGAATTTCAGTATTGCTTTTGAATTGTAAAAACATCTGTTAACAAATAACATGGTATGCCTGTTTATTATTGAAGGGTAAGTTTAAGATTAGTTGTGGCTATTATTCAATTTGTTTAAATAACAGATATTCTATCTTGCTGGGAACACTACCACCCTGCATAAGCCTATCTTGGCACTGTGCCATATTGTTTCCAAACATCTATGTTTCAGCACATACACGGTCTTTCAAGTAAACAGTATCTTCAAAGTTGGATTTCAACAGAGAATCCTCTAATTATTTGTCTTCTTAAATCTTCCTCCAGTGTTTGCAACATAAATTGCTGTCCAGGGTTTTGGCAGTCATTTCTTGGATACAACCTTTAATCCTCTTCTGATAAAGAAGAAAAATGATCTAAGAAAATGTTGGGTACCCACAGTCACAAGTTCTATTAATGTCTCAATAGACAGAGCATCTCAGTTATATTTAATGACTTTTTGAATCCTAGCCAATGAAGGATCATATAAGACAGTGGAGATCAAAATTATATTGTAGGAAGGAAACTGCTGAAAAAGTTGGCTTTTTAAAAATAGTACTTTATTTTTTCCTAATTATGTATCAAGAAGATTTTTAGTATTCATTTTAACAATAATTTACTCCTGAATTTTTCACTACCCTCCTTTGCCCTCTTCCAAAGATGGAAGACAGTTTGATATAGTTTATGCACGCTCTATCATGCAATATATGTACCACAACATAATGCATTGGTGTTGCAATTTTCCCAAATCCTCTCCAACATTTATTATTTTTCTTTTTTGTCATATTGAACAATCTGATTGGTATGAGATGGTACTTCATTTTACATTTACATTTCTCTATAATCAAAAGTGATTTAGAGCACTGCTTTAAATAACTATAGATTTTTTTTTCCCTAGAAACTGCTTTTGACTATTATATCAATTAGAGAATGATTCTTGAATTATATTCTTATAGGCTTGTATTCTTATAAATTTGGGTCAATTCTCTATGTACCTGAGAGATGAGGCCTTTCAATTGCTGTAAAGATCATTCCCCAGCTTTCTGTTTTCCTTCCATTCTTGGTTCTGATTTTGTTTGCATTAATGATTTTTAATTTGAAATAATCAAAATTATGTATTTTGCAATTTGTAATGTTCTTTATCTCTTATTTGGATGTGAATTCTTCATCTTCCAATAGATATGGCAGGTAAACTATTCCTTGATTTACTAATTTGCTTATGGTATTAGTTTTGTTATTGATATGGTCATTTATGTGGATGGTTTTCCTGATATTGAACAAATCTTACATTTTTCAAACAAATTTCATCTGGCAATAGTATATAATCATCATGATATACTGCAGCAATTATCTTGCTGGTATTCATTTTCCAAAATAAGGTTTTTGCATTTATTTATTTTGATCTTCTTAATGTCATCAAATGAGTGGCAGCTAAGCAAAGTAGATAGGGTATTTGAATAAAAATAAAGAATTCCATTAAACTGAACAAATATTTGTTAAACACCTACTATGTACCAGTTATTGTCATAGGGAATGGTGAACAAAAAAATCCTTTTTCTCAAAGGAACTTATTTTTTTACCAAGAAGATCTGAGTCAAAAATCCTGTTTCTGATATTAACTAGGTAACTCTGTAAATTGCTTTGTATTCTTGGGACTCAGATAGGAACCTAATTATTATGTTCATATTGTGGGACAAAATTTTAATTTAGAATAATAGAAACTGTCTTAACTATTTGTTTTCTTTAGCACTTTCACTGGGACTCAGTTTTCTCATCCATAAAAAAAAAAGGTTGTTGGACTTCATAATTTCAAAGTTCCTGTCTAGAACTAAATTTATAATTTGAAGTTTTATGCTAAATCAATGATTATATAGTTGCTAGAGGCTCACCTTAGAATTTAGAAAGTCAGATTTCAAGTCCTATTTAGGACATAAATATACTATGAGATCTGGGATAGAAAACAAACTCTCATTTCCTTCAGACAACTCTGAATTATGATGTTTCATAAAATATACTCATCTGTATTGGTAGAGGAAATTTCATCACAGGGGATTCACAGGACTCTGCCAAAAAAAATAAAGAAGACAGATCCACTCTCTATCTGGAAGATGTATTGTGAGAAAGGAAACAAGAAAATATAGATATATTGCTTTATAAAACCTATGGTCTTTATTAGTTCAACAATTATTACTATAAAGAGCATATGAATCAAGCACCTTTTATTTTTTCATTTGAAATTTTCATCATTTTTCATCCATGCTGTTGAATTTATTGTGCTAGCCTTTAATGTGATTCCTTATTTTTTTTTTACCATTCCATGGTGTCAGAATTATTCTGCTTCATTTTCAAAAATGAAACCCTAGTCATCTTTGGATTAGGGTAATGGTGCAGATGACTAATACTTAAGTTCTCAAGTGCTTCATAAAAGATTATTCTTCTAGCAAGTGGTGTCTGTCATGTCACATACGGTAAAACTAACCAACACTATAGCTGTGGCAACCAATTATAGGATAGGAAAAAGGCTTATTTTGAAGGTAAAATCTCATCATTATTGTATATCTACTGTAGGCCCTTTCTATATGATTGGCTTGAATACTTTTCCAAAGGTATTTGCAGAAATGAAACAATTATTTTTATAGATATGAGCTTGATTAGTATAATGACAAAGGAGTTGCATTTAGGGATAGAAATTAGTCAACAAGCTTATAATGTATTTACTATATTCTAGAACTTGCTAAGTGCTGGCAATAAAATAAGAGAAAAAATAGTTCTTTCTTTCTCACAGTTCATGTTTTAATATTGGGTGGATAGCAATTATGTACAAATAAGTTATATAAAGGAACATTATAGATAATCTCAACAGAAATTAAATAATATGGAGGATCAGGAAAAAAAAGACTCCTTATATAGGGTAGAAAATTATCTAAGACTTGAAGACAGAGAGGACAATAAGTAGGGAAGAGGAAGGGGTTTCATGGATAAGGGATAACTATTGAAAATGTTTTTCTATGGGAAATGGAAGGATTGTCTTTGAAAAACAGTTAGTAGGCCAGTTTTACTGGATCAGAGTAAGTGTAGAGGAATAAGATATAAGAAAACTGGAAAGGTAAGAAAGGGTCAGATTATGAGAACTTTAAGAGACAAATATTTGATTTTATATTTGATTCTAGAGGTAATAGGAGCCACTGAAAATTATTGAATGGTGTAATGGTGATATAGTCAAGGAAGATTGATTTGATACCTGAGTGAAGCATGGACTAGAATGAGGAGAGAGTTGAGGTAGGAGGAAAACCAGAAGGGTTTTGCTATAGTTTAGAACTATTGTGATGAGCAGTTACACTAGGATCCTCATAGTATCATGTGAAAGAAGCAAATGTGTTATGAGAAATGGGAAAAAGTCAGTCAGACCAATCAGGACCCTATTGTAGTAATCCAGATGTGAAGTGATGTAAGCTTGTACCAGAGTGGTGACAGTAAAGAGAATAAAGAGAGGTACATTCAACTGATGTTGTAAAAGTAAAAAACAACAAGCCTTGGCAATAAATTGAATATCATCAATGATGAGAAAAAGTAAAGAGTCAAAGATGATGTCAAGTTTGGAAATCTCGGTGATTGAGAAGATGGTGCTCTTTTCAACTGTAATAGGGGAGATAAGAAATGGGGGGATTGGGTGAGGAAGATAAGTTCAGTTTAGGATATGTTAAGTTTAATATGTCCATATGAAATCCATTTTGAGATGGCCAATAAACAGATGCGAGACTGGAGGTTGGTAGAATTAGTAAGATAACTAGATTTGTCAATCAACAACATAAATATGATACTTGAATCCATGACAGCTCGTGAAATAAAAGAAGAGAAGAGCAACCATGAAAAACTCCTGTGGAATATCCATAGTTAGCAGATGTAACATCGATGGAGATTCAGCAAAAGAGAATGAAAAAGAAATGATAAAATAAGTAAGAGGGAAAGGAGGAGAGAAAGGTATCCAAAAAAAATCTAGAGAGGAGATTATCAAAGAGAATTAGGTGATCAATAAGATCAAAGATGGCAGAGGGGTCAAGAAAGATGAGAACCAAAAAGATGCTATTAAATTTGTCAATTAGAAAATCATTAAATTTGGACAGTAGTTTCATTAGAGGACATGGAATCAGCTCTGATATTTCAGCTATGGATTTTATGACTGTCACTATGGCATTTATGCTTGTCCATGTAATCTTGGACAAATGATTTAACCCTCTTGAACTTTATTTCCTCATCTAAAAATGAAATTAGGCTAGAATCCAGCTTTAGATCTCTGGTCTTATAATCATATTAATCATTAACTTTTAAAGTTGGATTTAAAAGACTGAAGATGTGTAGTGGATTGCAAATTCTTCCAATTATTCAATGGACCTCAAAAGGTAAGCCTTGCATTTTTCTTTGTTAAGGAGTACACGATAGAAATATGGTTTCTTCTGTCAATGTATGAATAGTAGACAACTAACAAAAATCATTGGAACAATTTTAAAGTAGCTATTTCTGTAGAAATAATCAAAGCATCCTCACATTCCCATGTAGTTATAGGCACAATACATGAATATACTGCCATTTTTAGTTTCAAAATAGAAATATGTTGATTTATAACTTGAAGAGTGATGTCTTTACTCCTCCTGAGGCAGGTTTCACAGCCAGAGGTAGAGAAAAAAGGCCAAGGATTCATTTGTCAAACTATTATATACCTTAGCCTGTTGTGGTTTAACCAATAAAAATCTCTCTGCTAATGACCTCTAATGGCCTATGGCAATTCAGTTTGTTTCCATATTGGTTCATTTCCTGTGGCTGACAGGGACAATATTATCTTATCACCCATGGCTGGAATTGACACTATATATAGTAGAAAAAGCAGAAAAAATTTCAGAACACAATTATATAGTATGTCTAGTGAGATGAATGCAGAATCATGTCAGGAGCCTTGTTCTCCTACTAGTGAATTAAATAGTCATAGCCAACTCACTTCTACTCTGTAAGATTGAATTCCATTATCTGTAAAATGATGGGTTTTGGTTACATAAGAAGGTCACATTGGTTAATGCATGAATGATTGAAAAATGAAAAAAAAAATAAATGCTTGCTATTTATCAAACATTGGCATTAAATTTTAGGGTTACAGATAAGACTGAAATAGTTCCTTTTATCAACAAGCTCATTTTCTAATTGGTGTAGGCAGCACTTATAGGAGGGAAAATTCATTTAAAAGCCTGATAGAAAAGGTATTACCATTGGGCCAGAGGAATTCGGTCTGAAGGTTGCAATTAAGGGAAGACTATTTCACCCTACCCCCAAAATGCAATGAAAGTGGTCAACATTCAACCTAAAGGAAGTGGAAAAAAGCATTGAAAAAAAGAAGGTCAATGGCTGCAAGATTAGTACAATGTTCCCCTCTGGTCTGATGGGGATCTAGGCAAGTTGGATTAGTGGGATGGGAAAGCAAAAGGATAGGATACCTCAAAGATTTTTCCTGAATAGAATCCTCGTTTTGCATTAGGAAGACGTTCAAATGCTGTGTGATTTTAGTTGTATGATCCTAAACAAGTTACTTAACAGTTTTGAATCAGTTTCCTCATTAGGAAAATGTGAACAAAAATTCATCTGATCCACAGGGTTGTAACAATGGATAAATGAGATAATGCATTTAAAATGTTATATCAAAGTTATTATTAAATGTGCCCAGGGGGTCTATTCCAGATTTAACCTTCTAAATTTCTAACAAGCTCTTAATACTATCAATCCTAACATTCCTCTTTTATTATTGTTTTGAGTAAAACTTTAGCAAAAGATGCAAAATGCTAATGTGTTATAGAATGTTAATAAAATCCTTAAAGACTTAAAGATTTAAGGAAAAATATTGAAATGTGTTATAAAGGTTAATACCAAATCAACAACCAGCAATTCCCCTCCCCTCAAATAAAATTCCAACACAAATTCAGAAAAAAATCTTACTCCCATAGTTCATTATAGTATGAAGCAGACCTTGGATTCTTCAAGGCAATGCCAGCTCTGTTTTGTTATGAGCTATAAATGAGCAGACATGCCTAGCTGATGCCAGAGAGAGATATATCATCAAGTGGTTGACCATTATTTGAATAACTTCTTTGTCCAGACAAAACAAAAAATGGAGAACAACGTGAGCTGTTCCCCTTCTTCTCTTTCTTCTTTTCCTATGATCATTGGCAGAATGAGGTATACTAAATTAAGAACAAATATTATGGTGTAGAGGAGGGGGCTTCATATTTTGAATCAAATAGATATAGATTCAAATCTAGCTTCAGTTACTTACAACATTCACTACTCTCTGCAAATACCTAAACTTCTCCCAGCCTCTTGTTCTTTAAACTGGGAATTAAAAATAGCTTTATATGTGGACCAAAACATAACATTTTCATGCATTCTATCGATGTTTGCTTGCATTGTGTTTCCTTTCTCTGATTTTTTTTCTTGTAGATACGATTTTTCTTGCACAAAAATGATAAGTGTGGAAATATGTATACATATATTCAATTTGTTAAGTATTTTAACATAATTAACAAGTAGTGGATATCCTGCCATCTAGGGGAAGGGTGAGGAGTAGGGGAGAAAAATTGTAACAGAAAGCTTTGTAAGGGTTGATGTTGAAGAATTACCCATACATATGTTTTGCAAATAAAAAGTTTTAGTAAAGTAAAAAAAATAGTTTTATAGTATTGCTGGGAATGGATGTAAAGTAATCACCAAACCTCGAATTATATTGGCATTAACTGTATACATTTTAGAGTACATTGAACATTTGGTTACTTAGTCTTGTTGGATTCACTGAGCTATTCCTTAAGAACTTCGATTTGTGATTCTTTCTTTACATTTCATGCTGAGTTAACTCCAGTAAAATGTATTAGAATTATCTCAATTTGCCATAATTGGGTCTCGTTTTCATAAATTTGTCACTAATTTTCATTTCATTGATTGTCAATATTTACTAATATTCTCTAGGAAATTTTCCCTCAATTATTGGAGACCATACTTTACCCCTTCCCATTCTATTTGTCTTTATTTTGTAGATCTATCTATCTATGTTTGAGCTAAGTCTTTTCCCTTTCCTAATTCTTGTCCCTCTACTTCTTTCAAAACTTTATATTTTCTCCTCCCATCTTTTCTCCTCATCTCCCTTCTTGTGTCTTTTAGTATTTGACTCTTCCCTGAGATTATGGGTGTGGGGAAAACTTCTTGGGGAATCTTACTCCAGCAAAGAAAATCAACAATTTGTATATAACTTAAAGTGTTAGAGAGTTGACTGAGGACGTCACAAATGAGACATGCTTTGGTGTCCCTATTTCCAAGAAAATTCTCTATCCTAGATGCCAGATTTATTCTTTAAGCAACCATTTTCTACAAGTATAAGGTTTACCTTTTGAGGTTCATTGAAGAATAGGAAGGATTTGTAATCTACTACACATCTTCAATCTTTTTAAATCCAATTGGAAAAGGTTAACGATTATTCATTGATACCCATACTTCATGTTAGTTAGCTTTCTTTGGGAAACTTTTCCCTAATAATAATTAAATATTGCAATAAAAACAAAACAAAACAAAATCACTTGTTTTGTGCTCAGAGATCTGAGTTCAAAACTTGTTTTTGATATTTATTAACAACTATAAAAGTGATGTAAACAATTCACTTAACTTTCATAACACTCAATTTCCTGAGTTAGCTATTACTCATTGATATTCATTTATAAGTTTGCTACTTATATATTTATAAAGCTATTTTATTCTCCCATTCATTTTCCATGTCCTGAATTTATGATCACTACATTGGATTTCTTTGTCTTGTCTCTTCACTAGTAAACTATTCAAGAGTAAGTAGTTCTTAGGCAATGAAAAGTTTTATTTTGTACCTTTTATGGAAACAGTTACAATGCAGAACAAATCATGCATTAACAACTTCAGAATAAAGGGTTGCAATTTCATCAAGGTAAATAGGGATGAATCATCTATAGAGTCACAACTATAGAGTTGAACAGCCTTCACCAGTAAATAGTTTATCTGGTATCATGAGTTTTTCTCCCGTTATATTTACTGTTGAAAAGCTGAGAGCTCTGAAAACCTAGAGACTTTTGACAACTATATGTACAAAGTGTTTGTTTTCACCGGTGATTTACTTTCTTATGTATTTGATTGAATTTATGTTGCATTCACATTATTTTTTGCTTTGGCAATGGAATCCATTGCAATAACATAGGTTTCTTTTGTTATTTCATTTTATTATTTTTGTGATGGCATCAAGCTCTGGCTTTCACATGGATAGTTGTAGACAGATAAGTAGATCTGAGTAGAAATATTTATTTAATTTGGAGTTTGAACATTTTAAAGGAATATCACTATGTTTTTAAGATATCATAAGATAATTGATTTAGAGTTGGAAAAGATCTGTGATATGATTAAGGTCAATCCCTTTCTACATGAGGTTATTCCTGATCTCATTATCTCTTTACAAATAGTGCCTCTCTTCCAAATATTACGTCTTTATATCTTTATATATATATACGTCACCCAATAGAATATGACTCTTAAAGGAAATAATGCTTCATTTCCCTTTTATATTCCAAGTTCTTAGCACTGTACCCAAGACATGATATGTAGTTAATGAAAATATGCTGATTAATTAATGAAAGGATCTTTGACATCTTTGAAATAGATACTCCCTCCAATGACACAGATAGCCATTCATATCTGACTATATGCTATACGTGTTTATTTCCCCTTATAAATCTATCACGATGGGCTCAATCAAAATCCTGAAGGATTTCTTCTAAATATCTTGATAATTCAAATTGTAATGGTATACATGTGGTTACTGTCATTTACTCCTTCATCTTCCCTATGCTGCTGGCCCAGGTTTTTGTTTGTTTGTTAGTTTAGTTGATTGGCTTTTTTGGTCATGCATTTTTCTAATAATTTTCTGCACTGTTTCCCCTGAGCAGCAACTTCTATCACAGCAATTGATGATATTGTTACTTAATGCAATGATAAATTCAGTAGCCTCCCTATAGCTCTTTTAAGTAAAGCATTTTCTTTTTAAAAGTAATTGTATTCCACTGGATGCTTTTAGAGAGAGCATTAATAGGAATTGGTGACTGTGTGCTCATCTAAATTTCCCCTGTGCTTTAACAAAGGTGGGCATTAGTGAAGGGATAACATTTGAGTCATTGAAGTTGAAGTGACTGATCTATGACAGATGCAAATGTCTGTAGATAGCTTTCTGTTTATTACCTTGGGATTCCTGCTAAAATATGCATGGACTGTTAGTTTGGTCAGGCAGAGTTTCTCATCTTTAATTTTCAATTTAAATTTGAAAAGTTCTGTTCCTTTTAAAAAGTCTGTGCCAGCAATTCTCAGACTTCTGGTAGGTGATCTGAGATGCTGAGTCTGACAGGGCAAAGAGCAATGAATGACATCTAAAAATCCCCTCACCTAGAAAACAAACCACTTGTAATATGATAGGCAATCTCAAGAAATTGGTTGGAAAGTTCAACAGCCACTCAGAAACATTTAAAATATAGTGAGGCCTTAGAAAAGACTAAAAAGTTTTTTACTGAGGAATTTGATTAGTTAGGCCTTAGATTATTTGCACTTTTATAAAATTATGATGATAACATTTAGGGAGAAAAAAAACCAAGAATTTTTTTTTTCCTTCTACCTTACTGAAAAAAAGGAAAAGATCATTTGGCTTTAAGATAATAATAGATCTAAGATCAGAAGGGTTGTCAGAAGCCATGTAGTCCAGAAGCTTCATTTAATGATGTATCCAAAACTTATAAAATTAATCAAGGTTACATAAATAGCAATTTATGTAATCCCAGAGATGGGATTTGAATGAAGTCCTCTGAATAACAACAACTTCTAACTCTATAACTCTGATTATTACAGATTTTTTCACTGAGCTTTATCAGAATCCTACCATCAATAGGTCTGACACATCCTGGACTGGTTAGCAACACAAACAACTCCTACTTGCAGACCATATTATAAGATTTTTAACTTCATAACTTTACACAGACTGTGCCTTCTCTCTGAAATGTTCTATACTCTCACCTCCCTTTCTTGGAGTCTTTAATTTTCTTGAAAAACCAAATCAACTCAAGTACCATCTTCTACACAAAGTCTGTTCTGATTGTCTCTGCTGTTCCTACCCCACATTTCTTTCCTTGATATTAATGGAAGCCAGAATCAAGGATAAATGTTTGCACTAGAATTTCATTAGAAGGAAAAAAGAACTGAGTAAACTTTTGCAAGTGAAGTGAGGGACAGAGGTGGTGAGATTTATGGAGAGGAGAGCTTTCTTTCTTTCATTCCTTCCTCCCTTCCTTCCTTCCTCTCTTCCTCCATCCTTCCCTTTCTCTCTTTCTTTCCTCCTCCCTCAATCCCTCCCTTCCTCCCTTCCTTTCCTTCCTTTCCTTCCTTGCATCCTTCCTTCCTTCCTTCCTTCCTTCCTTCCTTCCTTCCTTCCTTCC
>JAJPUD010007413.1:0-19206 GCA_023553655.1 Myrmecobius fasciatus | reverse complement strand
TCCTTCCTTCCTTCCTTCCTTCCTTCCTTCCTTCCTTCCTTCCTTCCTTCCTTCCTTCCTTCCTTCCTTCCTTCCTTCCTTCCTTCCTTTCTTCCTTCCTTCTTTTCTCTCTCTCTTTCTCTCTTTTTCTTTCTTTTCTTTTTATCTTTACAACTCAGGAAAGTATCTATGGTTAAGAAGCCTTCTTCAGGAAGAGAATACTAGAGCAAGACTTTAGGAATATGCTGACATATAAAGGAAACAGCACACTTCAATCTCTCTTTATCTCTCTCTATTTCACCTTCTCCCTAAAACCCCTTCCCCCCTCCTCTCTCCGTTTTCCTGTCTCTGTGTGTCTTTGTCTCTCTTTTTCTGTCTGTGTATCTCCTCTGTCTGTCCCTGTGTGTCTTTGTCTCTCTCTTTCTGTCTATCTCTTCTGTTTGCCCAATGTCTAATGAAACTAACCTAAAGTCAATTTTCATTAATTAGTAACTTTTTAATGCAGAATCAAAACTAGGAATTATTGCACTTAGGAAAAAGTTCTAGAAATGATGGAATCTGTCTCCCCTAGAAAAGGACATTTTTCTCCTCTCATTTAGAAACTTTCTGTTATCTGACTTCTAGCTTCAATTGAAGACATAATCCCCAAAGGCTCAGTGATATAGTAGTATGCTAATAGTAAATGAACTCAATTTGTTTGTGCAAAACATTATTTAATTTATGCAATCAGAATTTATCATTTTATGTCCTATTATCCTTTGTTTTATGTTTGATTATAAATTATTTGCTTATCCCTTCTTCTATGCTCCCATAATTTACTTATGATTTCATCCAGTATGTCTAAATCATTTATCCACTTGAAACTTTTCTTGGTATATGGTGTGAAATGTTGATCTGCCTCTTTTATTCCAAATTGCTTCCCAGTATTCCCAAAAATTTTTTGACTTATGTTGAGTTCTTTTTCCCAAAGTTGTTCTTTAGGTTAGTCAAATACAAGATTATTATCATCATTTATTAATATGTATGGTATATCTAATCTTTTTCACTGATCTGACACTGTATTTCTCAGACTACAAGATGCTTTGATAATTACTATTTTGTAATATAGTTTGAAATCTGATACTGCTTCCCTCATGTTTTTTTTTTCATTGATTCTCTTGATGTTCTTAATATTTTGTTCTTCCAGATGAATTTTGTGACTATTATGTTAAAGTATTAAAAATATATTTTTGCTAGTGACATTGGATGATACTAAATAAGTAAATTAATTTGGGTAGAATTGTCATTTATTATATTGGTTTTGTTTACCCATGAACAATTAATATTTCTTCAATTTTTAAGATATCTTTATTTGTATAAAAAGTATTTTGTAATTTTGTTTATATATACCCTAAGTTTGTTTCGGCAAGTGGGCTTCAAAGCCTGGAATTTATTTTTCTGTCTCTTGCTTTTACTTTTTTCCCCCCAGCACATAAAAATATTGATGAATTGTGGGTTTATTTTATACCTTATGACTTTGCTAAAGCTATTAATCGTTTCAACTAGTTTTTAGTTGATTCTCTTGTGTAATACTGACTGAGAATGAACAATATTTGAATTGTTTCTGGCTGCTTGAAATATTTTCTCTTTGGCCTGCTAGCTCTGGAATTTGGTTATGATATATACTCAGAGTTTTCATTTTGTGATCTCCTTCAGGTGTTGATCAGTGAATTCTTTCAATTTATGTTTACTTCCTGTTTCTAGGATACCAGTAAGGTTTTCCTTGACAATTTCTCAAAATTTAATGTCTAAACTCTTTCTTTGATCAAGGCTTTCCTGTAGTTCAATGATTCTTAAATGGTCTTTCATCAATATTTCCATATCACTTTTTTCTATCTCAGTTAGGCATTTCATGAGTTCTATATTTTATTCTTATGACTTTTTTTCTTGTTTCTTAATGTCTCATGAAATTCTGAGTTTCCACTTGCTCAATTTTTATTTTTAATATATTATTTTCTTCAGTCAGTTTTTAACCTCTTTTTCCACTTGAGCAATTATGCTTTTTGGTCAAATCTGATGAGATTAAGGTTCAAAGAATGCTAATGCCCTTTCTTTCTTTCCCTCTACTGTAACAGGTTTTTTTTTTTTTTAAATATATTTGAGCCTCTTCACGTGATATAATTTATCCCATTCTGCCTCCCTCTTTCTTTTTTTACCAAGTGCTGTTTTTTCATCTCTTAATTTTGGTATCATCATATCAATGTCAATTTATGTCTGCACCTCTATCTATGTACACCCCTTATAACTGGCCTAATAGAGATAATATTTTCAAAAATAACAGGGGTGGAACCAGGATGGTGTGAAATAGACAGGTTTTTGTTTGAGCTCTTTCTGCTTTCCCTCAGGTCAACACTAAATCAAGGCTTTGAACGGGTTTTGGGGTGACATAAGGCACAAGTATTAGAAGTGTAACAAATTTCCAGCAGAATTTATTTGGAAGAATTTCAGAATAAGATCAGGAGTGAAACAAGGCTGCCCAATGTCATTTATTCAATTATTCAATATTGTATTACAAATTCAATATTGTTTTATTCAATTTGTTATTATTCAATATTGTATTACAAATAAGAAACTGGAAATTGAAAGGATGCCCATCAATTGGAGAATGGCTGAATAAATTATGGTATATGAATATCATGGAATATTATTGTTCGGTAAGAAACGGCCAGCAGGATGATTTCAGACATGCTTAGAGAGACTTGCATGAACTAATGCTGAGTGAAATCAGCAGAACCAGGAGAACATTATACACAGCAACAAGACTGTACGATGATCAATTCTGATGGACATGGTTCTCTTCAACAATGATGTGATTTAAACCAGTTCCTATTGTTCAGCAATGAAGATAGTCATATATATCTAGAGAGAGGCCTGAAAAAACTGAGTGTGAACCACAACACAGGATTTTAACGCTTTCTGTGAATATTTCCATGCATTTTGTTTTCCTTCTTAGGTTGTTTTTTTTTTTCCCTCTCTTTGTAGATCTGATGTTTCTTGTGCAGTAAGATAACTGTATAGATATGTATACATATATTGGATTTGTCATATATTTTAACATATTTAGCATGTATTAGATAACCTGTCATCTAGGGGTGGGGGGGTGGGAGGAAGGAGGAGAAAAGCTTGGAACAAAAAACAAAAGGTTTGCAAAGGTCAATGTAGAAAAATCACATGTTTTGTAAATAAAAAGCTTTTAATAAACAATATAAAATTAAAAAAAATATTGTATTACAAATGTTAGCCTTGGCAGTATGAGAAGAAAAAGGAGATTAAAGGAATTAGAGTAGGTAATGAGGAAGCCAAATTATCACTCTTTGTAGATGATATGACAGTATACTTAGAAAGCCCTAGAGATTCAACTAAAAACCTACTAGAAACAATTCACAACTTTAGCAGAGTTGCATATTGCAAAATAAATCCGCATAAATCATCAGCATCTTTACATATTACCAACAAAGTTCAGCAGCAAGAGATACAATAAGAAATTCCGTTCAAGAATGCTCATCAATTGGAGAATGGCTGAACAAATTATGGTATATGAATGTTATGGAATATTATTGTTCTATAAGAAATGACCAGCAGGATGATTTCAGAGAGGCCTAGAGAGACTTGCATGGACTGATGCTTAGTGAAATGAGCAGAACCAAGAGATCATTATACACGGCAACAACAAGACTATATGATGATCAATTCTGATGAACATGCCTCTCTTCAACAATGAAATGTTTCAAACTAGTTCTAATTGTTCAGTGAAGAAAGCCATATTTATCCAGAGAGAGGGATATGAAATGGGGACTACAACATTTTCATGCTCTTTATTGATGTTTGCTTGCCTTGTGTTTTCTTTCTCTGATTTTTTTCTTATATATATGATTTTTCTTGCACAACAGTGATGTGTGGAAATATGTATACATATATGCGATTTGTCAAGTATTTTAACATAATTAACATATAGTGGATTTCCTGCCATCTGGGGGAGGGGTGGGGACTAGAGGGGAAAATTTGTACTGAAGAGCTTTGTAAGGGTTAACGTTGAAGAATTACCCATACATATGTTTTGCAAATAAAAAGTTTTAATTAAAAAAACCAGAAATTTCATTCAAAACAACTGTCAATAGTATAAAATATTTGGGAATCGATCTGACAAGGGAAAGTCAGGAACTATATAAACTAAACTACAAAACACTTTCCACAAAAATGAAGTAAGACCTAATCAGTTCGAAAAATATCAAATGCTCATGGGAAGGCTAAGTGAATACAATAAAAATGGAAATCCTACTGAAATTAATTTACTTTAGTGCCAATCAAATTCCCAAGAAATTATTTTACACATATAGAAAAAATAGTAGCAAAGTTCATCTGGAAGAACAAAAGGTCAAGAATTTCAAGGGAATTAATGAAAAAAAATTGCTGATGAAAGTGGCCTAGCTGTTCCAGATCTAAAACTATATTATAAAGCAGCGGTCATGAAAATAGAGTAGTCGATCAGTGGAATAGGATAGTCTTACAGGACAAATTAGGCAATAAGTATAGGAATCTAGTGTTTGACAAGCCTAAAGATGACAGCTTTTGGGATAAGAATTTACTATTTCACAAAAGTGCTTGGAAATTTGCAAATTAGTATAGAAGAAATTAGGGCTTGACCCATACCTACCACAACATATCAAGATAAGATCTAAATGGCTTCATGATTTAGACATAAAGAGTGATATTATAAGCAAGTTAGAGGAACATAGGATAGTTTACCTCTCAGACCTGTGGAGAAAGAAGGAATTTGTGTCCAAAAAAAGAACTTGAACCCTTAATTGAACACCAGATAGATAATTTTGATTATATTAAGTTAAAAAGTTTTTGTACAAACAAAACTAATACAGACAAGATTAGAAGGAAAGCAATAAATTGGGAAATCATCTTTACATGTAATTGTTCTGATAAAGGCCTCATCTCCAAAATATATAGAGAATGGTCTCATATTTATAAGAATTCAAGCCACTCTCCAATTGATAAATGGTCAAAGGATATGAACAGACAATTTTCAGATGATGAAATTAAAACTATTTCTAGTCATGTGAAAAGGTTCTCCAAATCACTATTGATCAGAGAAATGCAAATTAAGAAAACTCCGAGATACCACTACACACCTGTCAGATTGGCTAAGATGACAAGATAATGACGGATGTTGGAGGAGATATGGGAAAACTGGGACACTGATACATTGCTTGTGGAACTGTGAACGGATCTAACCATTCTGGAGAGCAATTTGGAACTATGCTCAAAAAGTTATCAAACTGTGAATACCCTTTGACCCAGCAGTATTTTTCCTGGGCCTATATCCCAAAGAGATCTTAAAGGAAGGAAAGGGACCCACATGTGCAAAAATGTTTGTGGCAGCCCTTTTTGTAGTAGCAAGAAACTGGAAGCTGAATGGATGCCCATCAATTGGAGAATGGCTGAATATACTGTGGTATATGAATCTCATGGAATATAATTGTTCTCTAAGAAATGACCAGCAGAATGATTTCAGAGAGGCCTGGAGAGACTTGCATGAACTGATGCTGAGTGAAATGAGCAGAACCAGGAGATCATTACACATGACAACAAGACTATATGATGATCAATTCTGATGGACATACCTCTCTTCAACAATGAGATGTTTCAAACCATTTCTAGTTATTTAGTGATGAAGAAAGCCATATACACCCAGGGAGAGGACTGTGGGATCTGAGTGTAGACTACAGCATAGCATTTTCATTCTCTCTATTGACGTTTGCTTGCATTTTGTTTTCTTTTCCAGGTTTTTTTTTTTCTTTCTTATAGATCTGATTTTTTTTGTACAGCAAAATAACTATATAAATATCTATACATATATTCAATTTGTCATGTATTTTAACATCATTAACATGTATTAGACTTCCTGCCATTTAGGGGAAAGATGGGGGGGAGGAAGGAAAAATTTGTTATAGAAAGCTTTGCAAGAGTCAATGTTGAAAAATTATCCATGCGTATGTTTTGCAAATAAAAAGCTTTAATAAAAAAAAAAGGTAGTAATCCAAATCAATCTGAAAGGAAGATGGGAAGGTGAAAACAAATGCCTGAAAGGTGGCTGACTAAGATTTTCAGAGGGCCTTATATGCCAAGCTAAGTGGCAAATAGGGGTGAAGTTATGATGCCACAGACCTAGTAGCATTATGTTTATTTATTTATTTTTGTCATAAGGACAAGAATGAAAATGATATTGATGGGATTACCTTTATTTCCTGGAAATCTAGCCCAGAAAAAGGAGTAAAATGATAATATTTGTCTTTAGAAAAAAAATAATAATAATTTCACGAAAGTCAGTATCAATTGCACAGTGTAAAGGGGAGAGTGTTACAAACCAGTGCACTTGCAGTGCAATGCAGTGCAGGAAGTGCCCGGGTGAAGAGGCTTCCAATAGGATGGGGAAATCTAGTGGGAGGTTCATAACCAAAATATAGTAGCAAGTGCTACTTTTTCCTGGTTCAGAAGTCAGTAGAACTACTAATACCTCCAACACAACTAGAGAAGGCAAATAATGTACTCCTAAATCCCAGCATAAATTTGTATTTGGCCATGTCCACCCACCACAGGAAGGAAACCAGCAGCATCAGCCCTAGGGCCATATGAAGCTTTTGTTGGCTGTAGAGGAAGCTTTGGACAATTTCACTTTCAGCCTAAGTGCAGATCTCAACCTTTTAAAATGAACAAAAAAGCAAAAAGAACTCTGAACATCAATAGTTTTTATGGAGACAAGAATAAAAAGATCTCAAACTTTAAGGAAACTAAAGACAAGGGTTTCCAGATGAAATTTCAGAAAGTGATATAAGTTGGTCTCCATTATACAAAGCTCTCTTGGAAAAAGTCAATATGAATCTTAAAAAAATAGATAGAAGAAAAATGGAGGAAAAGAATTAGAGTTTTGGAAAATGTAACACAAAAATTGAAGAAAACCACTTCTTTTTTTTTCTTTTGAAAAAATGGAAAAAGATGACAGCTCCTTAAATAAAAAACAGGATTTCTGAAATGGAAAAAAAAAATTGGAAGAACAAAACAGTTCATTTAAAAGTTCATTTGGCCAAATGCAAAAGGAGATAAAGAAAGTAACTGAAGGAAATAATTCACTAAAAATTAGAATTGAACAAATGGAAGCAAATGACTCAATGATACATCAAGAATTATTCAAAGACGATCAGTTCTGATGGACATGGCTCTCTTCAACAATGAAATGTTTCAAACCACTTTCAATTGTTCACTGAAGAAAGCCATATACATCCCGAGAGAGGGATGTGAAATGTGGAACACAACATAACATTCTCATACTCTTGATTGATGTTTGCTTACATTGTTTTTCCTTTATCTGATGTCTTTCATGTAGATACGATTTTTCTTGAATAACAATGATAAGTTTGGAAATATGTATACATATATTGAATTTGTCAAGTATTTTAACATAATTAACATGTAGTGGATATCCTGCCATCTAGGGAAGGGGTGGGGAGTTGGGGGGAAAAATTTGTAACAGAAAGCTATGTAAGGGTTAATGTTGAAGAATTACCCATACATATGTTTTGCAAATACAATAAAATTTAAAAAAAAAGAATTAGTCAAAGAAAACCAAAAAAAAAAAGGAAAAAAATAGAAGAAAATATAAAATACCTAATTTAAAAGATAACTGAGCTGGAAAATAGATCTAGGAGAGATAATATAAGAATTTTGGGACTATCTGAAAACCATAATGAAAAAAAAAGAACCTAGACATCATCTTTCAAGAAACCACCAGGGAAAACTGACCTGATGATCTATAACCAGAAGGTAAAATAGCCATTGAAAGAATCCACTGATCTACTTTTAAAGGATACCCCAGAAGGAAAACTCCAAGGAAGATTGTAGCTAAATTTCAGAAATATCAGATCAAGGAGAAAATACTGCATGTAGTCAGAAAGAAACAATTCAAATATAAAGGAGTCACAATCAGGATTATCCAGAGCCTAGCAACTTCTACTTTAAAGGACTGAAGGACATAGTAATATCATAATATAGAATATGATATTATAGAGAGCAAAGGAACTTGGACTGCAGCCAAGAATGAACTATTCAGAAAAAGTAAGTATTATCTATCAGGAGAAAAGATAGTCATTCAATTTTTATTTATATTTGATGAAAACACCAAAACTGAAGAAAAAATTTTATCAAGTATAAAACTCATGAGAAGCACAAAAAGATAAAAAGGGAACAAAAAACTATGTTTTTATAGGTTAAAATGTTTATCTCTGTATATGAGAAGATGACATATTTAAATCTTGAGAACTGTATCTTTGTTAGGGATATAATTAGAAAGTATAGGCATAATTTGAGTTTATTATGATGATATAAAAAAGAAGTTGTGGGTGGAAAAGGGATTGTACTGGGAGAAAAGGGAAGGGAACATAAAATAGGGTAATTTACATCTTATATAGAGGCAAAAGAGGCCTATTACCATTAAGAGAAAGAAGGGAGGGGAATGAGCATTGTGTAAATGTTAATCTCATAGGATTTGACTTAAAGAGAGAATATCAGACATATTTACTTTAATATAGAAACTTGTCTAATCCTATAGGGAAGTAGGAGGAGAAAGAGGGAAGGAAAGTAAAAAGGGGAAGTGATAGAAGGGAGAATAGAAGTAGAAGGAGGAAAAGATAGGCAAGGGGTGAGGCACTCTAAAAGGGGAGGGGAAATTGTGGGAGATAGTGGTTAGAAGCAAAACAATGGTGGGGAAGGAAAGGGGTAATGAGAAAAATATAATGGAAAAATAAGATAGCAGGAGAAATAGTAATTTTAACTGTAAATTGTAAATGGGATGAATGGAAATGCATAGCAGACTGGAGTAAAAGCCAGAATTCTATAATGTGATGCTTAAAAGAGACATATTTAATGCACAGTAATATATACATTGTAATGGTAAAAGGGTGGAGCATAGCCTCTTATTTGGGGATCCCAATTTCACTCTATCAGAAACCACAAAATAAATAAGAAAGTAGTTAAGGAGGTAAATAGAATTTTTTAAAAAGTTAGGTATGATAGGCTTTGGAGAAAACTGAATCGATACAGAAAGGAGTATACTTTTTTCTTGGTAGTACATGGAACCTACACAAAAATTGGCCACATACAGAAGGGCAGAAGTAGTAAATGCATCTTTTTCAGATTATGGTGCAATAAAAATTACATGTAATAAAGGGCCAGGGAAAATAGAATAAAAATTAATTGGAAACTAAATAATATAACCCTAAAGAATGAGTGGATGAAAGAACAAATTATAGACGCAATTGATAATTTCATATAAGAGAATGAAACAACACACCAAAATTTATGGGATGAAATCAAAGCAGTGCTTAGGGAAAGTTTTATATCTCTAGATGCTTACTTGCATAAAATAGAGAAAGAAAAGAACAATGAATTGGGAATGCAACTAAAAAAGGCAGGAAGAAAACAAGTTAAAAACTCCCAATGAAATACCCTAAATTAAATAAGTCACAAAATAATGAATTTGAAATTCTGAAAATAAAGAGGAAGATTAATAAAATTGAAAATAGGAAAATTATTGATGTAAAAAAAAAACTTAAAGTTGGTTTCATGAAAAAAGATAAACCTCTAGCTAATTTGATTAGAAATAGGAAAGAAGAAAATCAGATTGTTAGTATCAAAAATGAAAAGTGTGAATTTTCCCCCAATGAAAAGGATATTAGAGCAATAATAAGGAGTTATTTTACCCAACTCTATGGCAACTAATCTGATAATCTAAGTGAAATGGAAGAATACTTACAAATATATAGATTGCCTAGATTAACAGAGGAGGAAATACTTAAGCAGTCCCATTTAAGAAAAAGAAATGGAATAAGCTAATAAACAATTCCCTAAGAAAAAATCTCCAAGACCAGATGGATTTACATGTGAATTCTGCCAGACATTTAAAAAGCAATTAATTCCAAAACTATGTGAACTATTTGGAAAAATAGGGAAAAAGGAGTCCTACCAAATTCCTTTTATGACACTATTATGGTGTTGATATCTAAATCAGATTTGGGTCAAAACAGAGAAAGAAAATTAGAGACCAAGAAATACAAATATCATATTTCTGTGTAGGAATGTAAACAGTTTAATTTTTATTAATAACATGTTTTCTTTGTTCCTTTCTTGTTTATCTTTTTTATGCTTTCTGTGAGTCTTTTATTTGAAGATAAAATTTACTGTTCAACTTTGGTCATTTCATCAATGTGAAAGCACCCCAATTTCATTGAATGTCCATCTTTTCCCCTCAACCATTATGACTAATCTTGGCTGAGCAGTCAATTCTTAGTTGTAGTCCCACCTCCTTTGTCTTCTGGAACATCATATCCCTAAATTTTGGTTCCTTTAATGTTAAATCTGTTAAGTCCTGTGTTATCCTTACTGTATATTCTTGATATTTGAATTATTTCTTTCTGAAGTATTTTCTCCTTGACATGTAATACTTGAATTTGGCTTCAGTAATCCTTGGGGTTTTCAATTTTGGATCTCTTTAAGGAGGTGGTCAGTAGATTCTAACAATTATTATTTTATCCTCTGGCTTTAGGATATCTAGTTATCTTTGATAATTTCTTGAAAAATGTTCTCTCTCTTTTCAGGACAAAGAATTACAAACAGAGGTAAAGCCCATCGAATGGGAAATGGCTGAATAAATTATGTTATGTGATTAAGATGGAATATTATTGTTCTATGGGAAGTGATGTGTGGGATGCTTCAGAAAAAAAGATACATGAAAAGTCCTCCATGAACTGAAGCAAAGTCACATGTACTGTTGCAAAGAAATAGCACTGAAGATCAGCTATGCTATTCTTAGCAATATCATAATCCATGACTACTCTAAAGGATTAATGATGAAAAATGTTATCCATACCCAGAGAAAGAACTTTTTTTTTCTGAATGCAGTTTTAAGCATACTTTCTATTTTTTCCTGGATTTTTGGGGAGTAAATCTATGTATTTTTTATACAACATGTACAACATGACTTTTATGTAAATGTTTTGTATAATTTCGCCTGTGCCTTCTTAAAGGGGCATGAAGATGGGGAGGAAGGGAAAAAAATTTGGAGCAATAATTTTAAAAACCAATGCAGAAAAGCATTCTCCATGTAATTGGGGAAAATAAAAATGTTAAATGTAAACAAAAAAAGTGTTAATCATGCTTTTTTATCATGAATTTCAATCTATTATTTCTTAAATTCTCTCTCCTGAAGCAATTTTTATATCAGTTGTTTTTCCAATGAGGCATTACACACACACACACACACACACACACACACACACACACACACACACATTTTTTTCATTCTTTTGATTTTGTTTGACTGGTTCTTGATGCCTCATAGAGTCATTAGCTTCCATTGTCCCAATTCTAATTTTTAACAAATTATTTCCTTATTTTTACTTCCTTTTCCATTTTGGCTAATTACACTTTAAAGGATTTGTTTTCTTCAATGGATTCCTCCCCCCCCCCACATCCCATTTAGTCAATTATATTGTTAAGGACTTGGTTTTTGTTGTTGTTGTTGTTGTTGTTTTTAAGTAAAAAAAATAATTCCCTTCTTTTCAATTCCATTGACTCTTGCATAGTTTTCATTTTTTCCCATTTTTTCTTCTCCTTCCTTTATTTGAATTTTAACATCCCTTTTTTATCTCTTACCAGAAGGCTTTTGGGGCTTGAGACCAATTCATATCTTTTTTGAGGTTTCACATGTATACATTTTTGTTTTCCTTTTTTGAATTTGTGTTCAGATCTTCCCTGTTGGCATGGTAGCTTTCTTTTTGATTTCTTGAAAAAATTAATACGATTTCAGGAGTTTTTTAATGAGATTCTGTTCCTGGGGCATTTCCCTAAACTCTTTGTGGTGGGGCAAGGAGCCTGATCCTTGGTTTTTTGTGCTGGGACTTCATGTGCTCAAGGCTTGCCAACTATTTTAGAGTAACCCAGTCTGTCTGTTATGATATGCATTCTGAGGCAAGCAATTTCCCTGATATACTGGGGCTTACAGCTTCACAGTTTGCCTACAGTAATACTGTTCTGCTGAACCAGGACTGAGGGGTCTCAGTTGCTGATCTGTGCTGTGGCTAACGGCCTCCAGCTGGCTTGCTTGGACACTGCATGCTATGGGTCGCCTCCTCTCTTATCCATGCCTGACAGACTTTTCTTGAAGTTTTTTTTCTAAGTCCTCTTGAGCTTGAAAACTTTTTAACTTCATCTTTTTGTGTCCTCTATTGATCTAGAATTTTTTAATGTCTTAAATTAATGCTATTTTTGAGGGAAACTAGGGATAGCTCAGGCAACTTCCTGGTTTCTTTCCTCTATGTTGAATCTGTTCTATAACTCTGCTTTTTAAAGAATTATTTTCTTCAGTAAATTTTTATGTCTCCTTTTCTGCTCTTTAAGATCTTATTTTCTTCAGTATTTTATATCACTTTTACCAAGCTGTTTATTGTTTTTTTCATAACTTTTTTTTCTTTTGCTCTCCTTTCTTTTTCTAATGTTTCTTCTCCAATTTTTATTTGCTTTTGAAAAAATAAAAACAAACAGTATAAAATACTTGAGAGAATGATGGCCAAAACAGACACAGGAACTGTGTGAACACAAACATAAAACATTTTTATACAAATAAAGTCAGATCTAAAATATCAAGTAATATTTATTGTTCATGGGGAGCTGAAACCAATGTAATAAAAAATGACAAATTCCTCTAATATATTTATTCAATGCCATCTCAAATAAATTATTTTAAAATATCATTGTAGGGGCAGTTAGGTGGTGCAGACACTTAACATTCCCTTGTTGTGTGACCCTGGGCAAGTCACTTAACCTCAATTGCCTCAGTAAAAAGCAAAAAGCAAAAATAAAAATAAAATAAAAATATCTTTGTACTAAAAAAGGAAAAAAAATCATAATACAGTTCACTTGGGAAAAAAAGGTCAGAAATTAAAAAAAAAAAAAAACATGCAACTAGAACAGTAATGGAAGCAGATTCAGTAGTATCAGACCTTGAACCATATTATAAGGTAGGTACTGTTATTGTTGTTGTTTGTCCTTCATTCTAGAAAAGGACCACGACATCAGGGAGATGATGCCATGACATGAAAGTGAATAGGATTTTTTATATATAAGAACATTGTTGAAGTGTAAAATGGATAATTTTGACTATTTTAAATTAAAAATTTCTTGTATAAATAAAACATGCAACCAAGAATAGAAGGAATGCAGAAAATTGGGAAAATTCTTTCACAGACTCTCTCTCAGATAGATTGTGATTGGTTTGGAATATTGTTGCAGTGTAGGAAAGGATGAGCTACTTGATTTAGAAAAAACAAACATGGAAAGACTTAGGCTCATGAAGGAAAATGCTATCCACCTTCAGAGAAAACAGATGATAAATGAAAATATGCACAGTATAGTCATACATATGAGGAGGAATGTATATGTGTATATATGTTTATGCATGTAGATCTATCTATAATATATATGTATATATACACACATATTTATGTATATATACATGTATATGTACACACATATATGTTTATGTATATATAGAAACTTAATTGTAGCTTAATAAATAAATTAACGAATAAAAGCTTAATTGTAGGGAGATGAAGGGAGAAGAAAATAAAATAAAAAGTGTACATTAGGGAACAAAAAAAATCTGGAAAGAAGCGCAAAAAAGCTGGACAGTTTTGAAAATACTATAGTATTTATGTTGTAGATTTTCTTGAAATTGAAATGTATGGCTTTTTATTAAAATTTCTTTTATGTTCTTCTGTGTTTTCTGGCATTTTTTTCTATTTTCTTTTTGTATTTGTTTAAAACAAATAATTTTAAACAAAATAAAAGCATTTCTAGAGCTTCCAGAAATTTTTATTTGGTTTTTGTCCCATTTACATTTTTGAGGCTTTTTTTCGAGTTGTTTTGAATCAATTTTCCTTTGAGTTTTTGTCTTGATCTTCCCTGTCAATATAATAACTTTTAATGGTCAGGTTCTTTTTGATGTTTGCTCATTTTCCAACCCTAATTTTTTTTAATTTGAACTTTGTAATAAAATTTGGCAGTGTTTCCCATATTGGTGTACCAAGAAGACCAAGCATTGTCTCAAGCTTCAGGACTTTTTTATATTGATATTCAGTTAGTTCTTGGGTTTTTCATGTGCTTTCAAAGTGCTCTGATGTGGAAGAGTTGTGGTCACTGTTCTCATGGCTTGTGCTCAGTTCTTTATTTTGGAAGGGCCTGTGATTCTTTTAGGTTGAAATTGTTATTATTATACCTCAGGACCCATGTTCCCTTGGAATCAGAAGTCACAATATTCTTCAGGGTGCCTTATCCCTTCTGTGTAAAAAGAGTATTTTTCTTCACTGTTCCCACTCATTCTTGATCTAAAGAGTTTATTGCTATCTTCAAAGTATTACCCATAAGTGGGTATAGGCAATGAAATTACCAAACAGTATCTAGTCCAATATCCAGTGCTAGCAAAAGGTTCTTTCAATCATTTTTTGACCAATCACCTGGTCTACTTTTCATCTCTGGTTTGAGAGCTGTTAACTCCATTTATCCCCACTACTGGTCTTTTATCCATATGGGCTCTGGGGCCACTCTCCACCCTGTCAGAAAGATTGCTCTTTCTGGTCTCCTATGTTGTCTTGAATTGATTTATTGACCTTTTGGCCTTGCCCCTCCAGAATTCAATTTGAGGTATTATTTGAAAATAATTTGGTACAGAATACTGGGAGAACGTGACTGAGTTATTCATTGACTCACTATCTTGGCTCTTTTCCTGAAAATCACATTTTTTAATTCTAACACATCATTCCATCTTGCAAACAAATTAAACAAATTCATTTTCATTGGCTATACCCCATTGCTGGAATGCCATCCTTTCCACCTCCTACCTCTTAGTTTATAAACCTTCCTTCAAACCTCATCTAAAATCCTATCTTTTTTAGAAGCCTTTTCCATAATCTTTCCTCTGCATCTTTCCCAGTTTTAATCTAGACATACTTTTCAATTTTACTGCGGGTATTTTCTGTGAAATTACTTTTTATAGAGGTTTCTTTCTTTACAATGTGAACTCCTTGAGGGCAGAGACTGTTTTTTTTTTTCTTTGTTTTGTATCACTGGGTTTTCCAAAGTCTTTGGAAATCAGTAAATACTTAATGGATACTCAACCACTGAAATAATTGATTATCACTCTTTAAATTTCTTATATCACATTGTCCTGACTTACTACAGTTTAAGAATGGGAAAACAATTCACAAATTATTTAGTCCAACTCATAGCTAAAGATTAAGTATCTATCTATCTAGTCGATGATTAGCAAATCTTAGTTTTGAAAACATTTTGCCTCTTGAAGTAGGTCATTCAAAATGCCACTTCTGAAATCTCTTTACAATATCATCTCCTCCTGGTTCTGCCATCTGATTTCAGCATATTCTTTGAACCACAACACTCTCTGAAATACTCAAGGGCATGTATCATTTTCTCCATCAGTCATTTATTTTCAAAAAAAATATGCAAAGTCACAGAAACATACATTTGAAAATTACAAGGCACTTCAATGACCATCTAGTACAACCTGTAGATGAAAAACAAATACCTGAAATCTCAAACTCAATAAATAATCATTCATTCTCTCTTGCAAAACCCTTAAGAAGGGCATATCCGCCACTTATTTAAGCTGCCTATTCCACTTTGGGACAGTTTCAATTTTTCTGAAGATTTTCCTAAAATAAAGACTAAATTTGCTTCTATGTAATTTCTAATCATTTCTCCTTGGGCTGTTTTCCAGTGTTCCTTGGACACTTTAAAGCTTTTGATTATACTTCTTAAGCCATGATCCCAGAAGTAAACATAATACTTCAGATTATGTCTGATGAAGTCAGAGTACAGGAAAACTTTGATTCCCCTAAACTTAAATGCTATGGTCTGTTTATTATAGAATACATCTGCGGTTTTTGCATTAAACTGTCTTCCCATATCGAGCCAGCAGTCCACTAAAATTCTTAGATGTTTTTCATAAACCATTGCTGTTTCTTCATGTATCCTCTATCTTACATTTATGATGTTCCTATTGTTTTTGCTGAAAGCATGACACTTTTTATTTATTTCCATTGAATCTCATTGGTTTTAGCTTAATGCTATAGCCTGTCCACTGTTAGTTATGTCTATACTCTTTGTGTCATCTTCAAATTATTGGATGTACCTTCCCTGTGTTTATTCAAGTAATTGATGAAAATGTTAAATACTGCAGATTCCTGGAGTATTATACTGAAAAACAGAAACATTAATCTTGTAGCATTAAAAAAAATCATTTTTTGATTCCAGCTATCCAATTGTTTCAGAATGCTTCTTATTTTATTATCATTTAATTCATATCTTTCAATTTTCACCATAAGAATATTAGGTAATTCCTTATAAAAAAGCTTTGATAAAATCTATATAAATTAAAACAGTCACATTCATCTTGTCAACTGATGTAGTAATGCCATCAAAATATGAGATTAGTCTGGCATGACCTGTTTTTAATGATGCAATATTGGGTTTTTATAATCAGTGCTTCTCTTTCTACATGTTTACCATCATCTCTTTATTGATCTGCTGACAAATTTTAATTATATATATATGTGTGTGTGTGTGTGTGTGTGTGTGTGTGTATTTATTTATTTATTTTTATATTATTTATTTTTTTAATTTTATTTGCATAACATATGTGTGGGTAATTCTTCAACAATAACACTTACATAGATTTCCGTTACAAATTTTTCCCCCCAACTCCCCACCCCTCCCCTAGATGGCAGGATATCCACTACATGTTAATTATGTTAAAATATTGGCAAATCGAATATATGTATACATATTTCCAAACTTATCATTGTTGTGCAAGAAAAATCTTATCTACTCAAACGATATATCAGATAAAGGAAACACAATGTAAGCAAACATCAATCAAGGAGTATGAGAATGTTATGTTGTGGTCCATATTTCACATCCCTCTCTCTGGGTGTATATGGCTTTATTCAGGGAACAATTGGAGGTGGTTTGAAATATTTCATTGTTGAAGAGAGCCATGTCCATCAGAACTGATCGTCATATAGTACTGTTGTTGCCGTGTATAATGATCTCCTGGTTCTGCTCATTTCACTCAGCATCAGTTCATGTAAGTCTTTCCAGGCCTCTCTGAAATCATCTTGCTGGTCATTTCTTACAGAACAATAATATTCCATAATATTCATATACCATAATTTATTCAGCCATTCTCCAATTGAAGGGCATCTATTCAATTTCCAGTTTCTAGCCACTACAAAAAGGGCTGCCACAAACATTCTTGCACATGTAGGGCCTTTTCCTTCCTTTATGATTTCTTTGGGATATAAGCCCAATAGAAACACTGCTGGGTCAAAGGGTATGCACAGTTTGATAACTTTTTGAGCATAGCACCAAATTGTTCCCCAGAATGGCTGTATCCATCCGTTCACATCTCCATCAACAATGCATCAGTGTCCCAGCCCTCCCACATCCCCTCCAACATTCACCATTAACTTTTCCTGTCATTTTAGCCAATCTGACAGGTGTGAAGTGGTACCTCAGGGTTGTCTTGATTTGCATTTCTCTGATCAATAGTGATTTGGGGCACCTTTTCATATGACTATAAATAGTTTTAATTTCATCCTCTGAAAATTGTCTGTTCATATCCTTTGACCATTTATTGATTGGAGAATGGCTTGAATTTTTATAAAGATGAGACAATTCTCTATTGATTTTAGAGATGAGACCTTTATCAGAACCCTTAAATGTAAAGATGATTTCCCAATTTATTGCTTCCCTCCTAATCTTGTCTGCATTGATTTTGTTTCTACAAAAACTTTTTAACTTAATATAGTCAAAGTTATCTATCTGGTTTTCAATTAAGAGTTCCAGTTCTTCTTTGGACATAAATTTATTCCATCTCCACAGGTCTGAGAGGTAAACTATATTACATTCCTCTAATTTACTTATAGTATCACTCTTTATATCCAGATCATGAACCCATTTAGATCTTATCTTGGTATGTGGTGTTACATGTGGGTCAAGCCCTAATTTCTTCCACACTAGTTTCCAGTTTTCCCAGCAGTTTTTGTCAAATAGTGAATACTTATCCCAAAAGCTGGGGTCTTTGGGTTTATCGAATACTAGATTGTTAAGTTTATTGCCTAGATAGTCCTGATATCCTATCCTGTGCCGCTGATCGATTGTTCTGTTTCTTAGCCAGTACCAAACGGTTTTGATGACCGCTGCTTTATAATATAGTTTTAGATCTGGTACAGCAAGGCCACCTTCATCTGCCTTTTTTTTTTTCATTAATCCCCTTGAAATACGGGAGCTTTTGTTCTTCCAAATGAACTTTGCTATTATTTTTTCTAGATCTGTAAAATAATTTCTTAGGAATTTGATTGGTATGGCAGTAAATAAGTAGATTAGTTTGGGTAGTATTGTCATTTTTATTATGTTCGCTCTGCCTACCCATGAGCACTTAATATTTTTCCAATTGATTAGGTCTGATTTTATTTGTGTGAAAAGTGTTTTGTAATTTAGTTCATATAGTTTCTGACTTTTTCTTGGCAGATAGATTCCCAAATATTTTATCCTATCATCTGCTATTTTGAATGGAATTTCTTTTTGTATCTCTTGCTGCTGAACTTTGTTGGTAATATATAAAAATGCTGATGATTTATGTGGATTAATTTTGAATCCTGCCACTTTGCTGAAGTTGTGAATTGTTTCTAGTAGTTTTTTAGTTGAGTATCTAGGGTTCTCTAAGTATACCATCATATCATCTGCAAAGAGTGATAATTTGGTTTCTTCATTACCTACTCTGATTCCTTTTATCTCTTTTTCTTCTCTCATTGCTAAAGCTAACATTTCTAATACAGTATTAAATAGTAATGGTGACAGTGGGCAGCCTTGTTTCACTCCTGATGTGATTGGGAATGGTTTGAGTTTGTCTCCATTACATATGATGCTTGCTGATGGTTTTAAATAGATGCTACTGATCATTTTAAGGGAAAGCCCATTTATTCCTATACTCTGTAGTGTTTTTAATAGGAAAGAGTGTGGGATTTTATCCAAGGCTTTTTCTGCATCTAT